>CM059435.1:1661456-1711184 GCA_030390025.1 Squalus acanthias | reverse complement strand
AAACTAATCCCACTGCCCTGCTCTCTGCACTGTGTGAGGGGGGGGTGGGGGGCGGGGGCTGACATCGCACAGAAATTGAACATTTTAGAAAGGGGGAAAGGGAGCCCAATAGCGGTTTATCCCGAGCCGAGAGATGCCCGTGTCTCTGCTCTGAACTTTGTACAAGGACAGTGAGAGTTGGAACAACTTCACTTCCAGAGGGCCTGAGAAACACAATTCTCTCATCAACAGATGGTCCAGCACCAACCGTGGCCCCACCCCCTGTAACAGGGAAATGGGTGGGGTGTGCAGCGCTGGTGCTGGAGTGAGATGGAGGGACAGACACCAGAAATGGCAGATTGAGACTCCATATCGAGAGTGATTCCGCCTGAGCTGGAGCACATCAGAGGTGCCGTGCATGAGGGAGATAATCGAGGCTCAGGACCCTTACAGCTCTCTACAAACCAACCCTCATTTATTATTCTTTCCCGATCTTGGGCTACTCCGTCACTTACCACAGACCGTGTTTTGTGCCTTTCGCCCCCCCCTTACCTCCCCCCTACCCCTCCGACCTTCCCTCCGCTCCCCCCTTCCCTGACCTCCGACCCCTCATGGAGATCGAAACTAGCCCAGGAGATCACTCTGGCCCTGAATTCCCTGCAGCACCTCCCTTCTGTACGAGGTGATCTCCGCCCCGGCCAGAAACAGGTCCAGCTCTCGCTTGAAGGAATTCAGCGAATCGGCATCCACCACACCAGACAGCAGCCTGTTCCAGAGGCCGACTATTCTGTGGGAAAAGAACCACCTCCTGACATCTAACCTCGATCTAGCCTTATACAACTTAAATTTGTGACCCCTGGTCCTGCCTAACCTATTTAATTGGAACAAACTGTCAACTGGAACACAATCTATTTCCTTCGTCTTATAAACCTCAATCAGATCACCCCTAAGTCTACACTTCTCTAAGGTTTAGAGTCCCAACTCTTTTAGCCTATCTTGATAACTAAGATGCTTTAGACTGGGAATTAGTCTAGTGGCTCATCCTCTGCATCCTCTCCAAAGCCTCAATATCACCCACCATGTGAGGAGACCAAAACTGGACACAGATCTTATTGAATGGCGGAGCAGGCTCGAGGGGCCGATTGGCCTACTCCTGCTCCTATTTCTTATGTTCTTATGTTAGTATTCCAAGTGCAGCCTGACCAAGGTCCTGTACAAGGACAAAACAGTGTGCCTCGTCTTATCATCAATTGTCCGATGGATACACCCCAACACCCTATTTGCTCTCGCTTCACGGCATTGCTCATGTACCTTTAAGGATGTATGCACTGGAATGCTGAAATCTCTTTCTATCACCACCACCTTTAATGCTTTTCCCTGAAGGTTGTATGAATGTTGAGCATTCACCCTGTCCACTGCACTTTTCCAAATTAAAGACCATTTGCCAGTCACGAGCCCAATCTCCCAACACATCGAGATCTGTCTGAAGCCATCGAGCATCGTCTGCAGTCTTGACACTCGTACAGATCTTAGTATCATCGGCAAATTTGGATGAGTTTGGGCAGAAGGAGCTGGGGTGGGGGGTGGGGGGGGGCGGTGGGGAGAGGATGGCGTTTGCGTCAGACAGAATAGTCTCTCCCAAAAATTATGGGGAGAGGTGGAGATGTGTTCGGATCAGTCTGGACAAGAGACAATCTGCTGGAGGCAGAGGCTGGTGGCGTGGAAGGTGGGAAGTGGGACTGAGAGTCAGGAGAGAGAGACACACACAAAGTCAGAGAGAGAGAGAGACATAGAGAGAGGAAAATGGGTCACTTAAGACCCGTGAGTATCTGCTGCCCTCCGCCGGTCAGACTGGGTAATTCAGCAGTATTCACATTGCCAACATCCCAATAATGGTGATTTAAAACAAAAATGTAATTTCCTAGAGAGCACATACATTTCAATATTGGAGGAGGCCATTCGCCAGCTGGTTCCGCCACACTCCGGGGCTGCCATCCTCTCCTTTAGCTGTTTTTCAAGCAGTTTAAGGGCAGGGAGGGAAGGCAAATCGATCGAGGACACCATTCCACCTTCTCCCTGTTGGTCCCTTCCCAGAATGTTCCCATGTTTGGTTCCATTGATGGCCTGAGCAATGCGTTGAGGGGTTGCGGGGAGGCCACACTGTCAATGGCCTGGCCTTACAGCTGGCCAAGGCCAGGCCAGTGTGTTGGTGCAATCGATGGGACTCCCGGTGTCATTTAAAATAATCCCACATTCACCTTCTCCAATCCCATAATCTTACATCCCTAACATCTTTTAATTTATCGCCTTTCAGGCATAACTTTTTGTCAAAATCCTTCTGGAAGTCTCGGTGTAAGAAAGGGTTTGCCAGAGTCAGTGGCTGTCAGTGCCTCACACATCCCTCCCTTGGCTCAGTGCTGTGCAGAATGACCTCCGAGTCCCAGTCAATGACTTTCGTCCCATTTATACCAAAGTTACTAATTCTGCCTCCTTATCTCTGCTGCTCACAGCTTCTGTGAAAACTTGGAGAACTAAGCATTCCGAATATTATCTCATTCTTCATTTGAAATTTGTCAGTCAATAATTTCAAAACAAACAAACTTAAAAATAGATCAAATTTTTATTTTGGTTTAATTTTTCCACACAGGCAAAAGATGATGTTTTCCCCCCCATTTATTTTCACTCTCACGTTGCGAGCTGGGGACAGGCTGCTGGCTAGAGCGGCGAGGGTCCCGTTTCACGCTGGGAGCGGAGATCGTTTCACCGCGACTGCTCCCTTACCGGGACTGACAGCAGAGAGAGTGGGCCCACTGTTCCACAATGCTCCGCCCCGCCCCTCCACACTCCGATCCGCCCCGTCCCTCCACACTCCGATCCACCCCTCCACAATGCTCCGCCCCGTCCCTCCACACTCCGATCCGTCCCTCCACAATGCTCCGCCCTGCCCCTCCACACTCCGATCCACCCCTCCACAATGCTCCGCCCCTCCACACTCCGATCCACCCCTCCACAATGCTCCGCCCCGCCCCTCCACACTCCGATCCACCCCTCCACAATGCTCCACCCCGCCCCTCCACACTCCGATCCACCCCTCCACAATGCTCCGCCCCGCCCCTCCACACTCCGATCCACCCCTCCACAATACTCCGCCCTGCCCCTCCACACTCCGATCCACCCCTCCACAATGCTCCGCCCCTCCACACTCCGATCCACCCCTCCACAATGCTCTGCCCCGCCCCTCCACACTCCGATCCACCCCTCCACAATGCTCCGCCCCGCCCCTCCACACTCCGATCCACCCCTCCACACTCCGATCCACCCCTCCACAATGCTCCGCCCCGCCCCTCCACACTCCGATCCACCCCTCCACAATGCTCCGCCCCGCCACACTCCGATCCACCCCTCCACAATGCTCCGCCCCGCCCCTCCACACTCCGATCCACCCCTCCACAATGCTCCGCCCCGTCCCTCCACACTGCTCCGCCCCGCCCCTCCACACTCCGATCCGCCCCTCCACAATGCTCCGCCCCGCCCCTCCACACTCCGATCCGCCCCTCTTCGCTCCGCCCCCTCCACCATGTTCCACCATCACAAATTGCTGAATTAACCCCTTACATCTCTTCTGCTACACAGAGAGCACTAAAGATCACAGACTTGCAAAAGGTTAGCAGAGAAACCGTGGAAATAACAAAGTATAATAACTCCAATCATGGTATCTAATCCCAGAAATCTGAACTCAATACACACTCCCAGAGTGAAGCCACTCTCATGATCTCATTTTCACATCCAGAGTAATCACGCTTTTGTTAATCTGTATGTACTCCTGATAACCCTAGATTAATCGTGACCTCAATAACCACTCCGAGCGATCCCGATCCCACTACCAGCTCCTACTCAGGCTCAGTCCCGCTCTCTGTGTATGGCTGAACTCTAGAAACAGACAATCTCCAGAGCGCACGGGCGATGTTTGTGACCGGACTCAGGGTAGCCACCCAGTAAAACTTCTTTAGTTAAACAAATGAAATGTAGAGTAGCGAAGGCATGAATACAATTTCTTTTTTTTTAAAAAAGATACTTACTTTAAAATAATAAATTGCCAATTTTTAATATTTTCTGAGTTTTCAGTCCAGGAAACAACAGATGAAGTTTGGACTGTTTCATTCTTTTTTAAATGTTACTTTTCAGGGACTGGCGTCAGAGACACTTTCTATTTCACATACCACTGAGGCTCAAACACTCCCAGGGCAGGTACAGCACGGGTTACATACAGAGTAAAGCTCCCTCTACACTGTCCCATCAAACACTCCCAGGGCAGGTACAGCACAGGTTAGATACAGAATAAAGCTCCCTCTACACTGTCCCATCAAACACTCCCAGGGCAGGTACAGCACGGCTTAGATACAGAGTAAACCTCCCTCTACACTGTTCCATCAAACACTCCCAGGGCAGGTACAGCACGGGTTAGATACAGAGTAAAGCTCCCTCTACACTGTCCCGTCAAACACTCCCAGGGCAGGTACAGCACGGGTTAGATACAGAGTAAAGCTCCCTCTACACTGCCCCATCAAACACTCCCAGGGCAGGTGCAGCATGGGTTAGATACAGAATAAAGCTCCCTCTACACTGCCCCATCAAACACTCCAGGGCAGGGACAGCACAGGTTAGATACAGAGTTAAAGCTCCCTCTACACTGTCCCATCAAACACTCCCAGGGCAGGTACAGCACGGCTTAGATACAGAGTAAACCTCCCTCTACACTGTTCCATCAAACACTCCCAGGGCAGGTACAGCACGGGTTAGATACAGAGTAAAGCTCCCTCTACACTGTCCCATCAAACACTCCCAGGGCAGGTACAGCATGGGTTAGATACAGAGTAAAGCTCCATCTACTACTATAGAGTGAAGATTCCCATTTCACACGCCAGGCATCCTGTGTTCTGCCCGGTATTACTTATGTTGAGTGGCAGTTCAGAGTGCCATCCCATAATCTGGGCTGGTTCCTCGGGTGAGAGGTCAAGTTTGAACTTGCCGCACTTTAAAAAAAAATGAACTAGTTTGGGTGACAGGTACAAAGCAGCCTGTTTGATTGGCACCCCATCCACCACCTTAAACATTCACTCCCTCCACCACCGGCGCACCGTGGCTGCAGTGTGCACCATCTACAAGATGCACTGCAGCAACTCGCCAAGGCTTCTTCGGCAGCACCTCCCAAACCCGCGACCTCTTCCACCTCGAACGACAAGGGCAGCAGGCGCATTGGAACATCACCACCTCCAAGTTCCCCTCCAAGTCACACGCCATCCTGACTTAGAAATATATCGCCGATCCTTCATCGTCGCTGGGTCAAAATCCTGGAACTCCCTCCCTAACAGCATTGTGGGAGCACCTTCACCACACGGACTGCTGCGGTTCAAGAAGGCAGCTCACCACCACCTTCTCAAGGGCAACTAGGGATGGGCAATAAATGCTGGCCTTGGCAGCGATGCCCCGATCCCATAAACAAATAAAACATTTTTTTTTTCAAATTCAGCGAGAGTACGACAGTTGGGATCTCCCTGGGAGTGTCAGGTGTCGAGTTCAACCACTCACTGTTCCCAATGAAAGAACAATCTTTAAATGAATGACGGCGAGAATCTGAATTCTGTTTGTAAATGGGAAGTTTAGGTAGGGAATGTTCCAAAAAACCACATATTCCTTTGAGGCTGTCTCTCTCTCCCTCCCTCTCTGTCTCTGTCTCTCTTTCCCTCTCCGTCTCTCTCCCTCTCCCTCCGTCTTCGTCTCTCACTCCGAGACTGAACAATTAATTTGCTCTGGTCCCGAGACAAAGTTGGAGAGCTGCAGTACCTGTGTCTGCCAGAAGAGCCCGCTGCCGCAGTGAGAGCCCAGTGTTTCCTCTCTCGCCTCCTGCCTCCATTCCCAACATCTCAGATTTCTTTTCAAAGTCACAAAATTTGGAAATTATAAATCTTCAGTCAGTCCAGGACATGTTATCTCACCGGTAGAGCGGACTCGGTCTCAGATTCTGCCCCCACTCTGTGTCTCAATACAAAACTAAATGTGAACCAACTTATCACTGATGACCCCTGACCCCTCTCCGGGAGGGGTTGACTCAGGTCAGGTTCCAATGGGTACAGTGCTCGGGTCTGGGTCTGGGTCCAGTGCTCGGGTCTGGGTCTGGGTCCAGCGCTCGGGTCTGGGTCTGGGTCCAGCGCTCGGGTCTGGGTCTGGGTCCAGCGCTCGGGTCTGGGTCTGGGTCCAGCGCTCGGGTCTGGGTCTGGGTCTGGGACTGGGTCCAGCGCTCGGGTCTGGGTCTGGGTCCAGCGCTCGGGTCTGGGTCTGGGTCTGGGTCCAGTGCTCGGGTCTGGGTCCAGCGCTCGGGTCTGGGTCTGGGTCTGGGTCCAGCGCTCGGGTCTGGGTCTGGGTCTGGGTCCAGTGCTCGGGTCTGGGTCCAGCTCTCGGGTCTGGGTCCAGCGCTCGGGTCTGGGTCTGGATCCAGTGCTCGGGTCTGGGTCTGGATCCAGCGCTCAGGTCTGGGTCCAGCGCTCGGGTCTGGGTCCAGCGCTCGGGACTGGGTCTGGGTCCAGTGCTCGGGTCTGGGTCTGGGTCCAGCGCTCGGGTCTGGGTCTGGATCCAGCGCTCGGGTCTGGGTCCAGCGCTCGGGTCTGGGTCCAGTGCTCGGGTCTGGGTCTGGGTCCAGCGCTCGGGTCTGGGTCTGGGTCCAGCGCTCGGGTCTGGGTCTGGATCCAGCGCTCGGGTCTGGGTCCAGCGCTCGGGTCTGGGTCCAGCGCTCGGGTCTGGGTCCAGCGCTCGGGTCTGGGTCCAGCGCTCGGGTCTGGGTCCAGTGCTCGGGTCTGGGTCCAGTGCTCGGGTCTGGGTCTGGGTCCAGTGCTCGGGTCTGGGTCTGGGTCCAGCGCTCGGGTCTGGGTCTGGGTCCAGCGCTCGGGTCTGGGTCTGGGTCCAGCGCTCGGGTCTGGGTCTGGATCCAGCGCTCGGGTCTGGGTCCAGCGCTCGGGTCTGGGTCCAGCGCTCGGGTCTGGGTCCAGCGCTCGGGTCTGGGTCCAGTGCTCGGGTCTGGGTCCAGTGCTCGGGTCTGGGTCTGGGTCCAGCGCTCGGGTCTGGGTCCAGTGCTCGGGTCTGGGTCTGGGTCCAGCGCTCGGGTCTGGGTCTGGATCCAGCGCTCGGGTCTGGGTCTGGATCCAGCGCTCGGGTCTGGGTCCAGCGCTCGGGTCTATGTCCAGTGCTCGGGTCTGGGTCCAGTGCTCGGGTCTGGGTCTGGGTCCAGCGCTCGGGTCTGGGTCTGAGTCCAGCGCTCGGGTTTGGGTCCAGTGCTCGGGTCTGGGTCCAGTGCTCGGGTCTGGGTCTAGGCAGCGAGTGCCAGCAGGCAATGCAGCTGTGGGAGGCATCACAGCCAACCAGAAACTGAACTGTCCCAATGTTCACACTCTGGGGCATTTTGCAGCCGGGTTTTCTGTGTAACAATCGGGGGTGGGGTGGGGTGTGGTTGGACTCCCCCCTCGCTAATCCAGGAGCCCTGTGACCAGTGAGTGTGTCTATAGTCTATAGGGTGTTAGAGTCCACCCTGTCCTCAGCACAGGCCGGGGACTGGACCTGGAAATTTCCCCATAGGGCGAGGAGCAGGCAGGGAGCCGGTGGGGAGCGGGTGGGCCCCGAGAAGCTTCACAAATGTAGTAGTGGGTCAGTTTCTGCCTCCACACTGACCAACTGCAGATCTGACCATGTCTGGGAACAATCAGCCGCCAACCAGCTCCACCCACTCAACTGTGGCAGGAGCAGGGAAACCTCAGAGCGGAGGGAAAGAAGGAGGAGTGAGGAGAACCGTCAGGCTAAATAAACACTTCTTTCAAACAAGGAATTGTATAAAAAAAGTTAAATGAAAATTGAGAGATTAAGAGTGGTTGGAAGTGAGTCAGGAAGCGAGAGGTTTTATGGAGTGGGATTATCAGGATTCATCCTCCAGATATCATAATCAAAAACACAAATAAACCCGTTCACCACATTTTATAAATTACATTCCCTCAGAAACATCCGTGTTCACAATCAGGTACATGTCAGGCATTATTTCAGTGTAAACGGACTAATCTGAATGGTCTCAATGAAACCTGGCCCAGTTTGTCCAATGCTTTTCAAAGTGATCCTTCTATCCCGAGATATCCACATGGAGCCGGACCAGTCCGGCCCACCACTGACCGCTTGCCCCTGGGCTACGAGGCTTTTCCCAGCTCGATCTTCTTCTGTATGGCACGGGCGGAGTGATAGATCAACGAGTCAATCAGGCTCGCCACTGCAAGAGAGACAGCATGTTATCGGGAGAATTTTCCTGGGTATGTGTAAATAAACAGTGTACTAAGGTACGCGCAAACTGTTTGTGCACTCATACACCTGTATGTGTGTGTATTCGCTACATGTATATTGTAAGTGTGAATGTGTGTAAGTGTGCGAGACTGTGTGAGTGAGTGAGTGTCAATGTGTATGAGAGAGCGTTTGTGTATGAGCATGTGTGTGTGAGTGTGTCTGTGTGTGAACCCAAGTGTAGGTGTGGATATGGGTGTGTGTGTGTACGTGAGAGTGTGTGCGTGTGTGCGGGCTTGTGACTGTGTGAGAGAGTGTGAGTGTGGTTCAGACGTGCACACTTGGACACAGAGAGATGTACTTCCTTCTGCCCTCCGCCCTGAGTGGTGACGTGTGGTTCTACAGATGTGCTCTGGTACATTACACAGTGACTATTCTTCCTGTGGGAGCCTCGACAGTGCCAATAGGCTATTTGGCTGTGGAAGGCAGCACAGCCAAGCCCGATATCCACACGAGCCTTTCCCCCGGGGCAGTGACCAGCAGCAGGGATGCTGGCCCAGGGTACTGAGGCCAACTTTAGCAGCTCTGCCATCACCACAGTGGAGGCAATGGAACCTGCACAGACCTGGAGCGATCGGGTCTGAAAACGTTCAGTCACACTGGGCAGCGGACAAACCCACAGGACAGTCTGGGGCACATTACACACACTGGATGTTGGGCAACTGTCACTGAAGCTCATTGGGGAACTAGTGCAAAGGTTTTGAGGAGGTTTTCAGGCCTGTCAGTGTTGCTCTCCAACCTGACGGAAGGTGGAATAGTCCATTGTTTACACTGCAGTGAGTGAGCCAATCTGCACCAGCATGTCACACAGTACTGGAGTAATGCAGCACTCCCTCAGCACTGCACTGGAGTAATGCAGCACTCCCTCAGCACTGCACTGGAGTAATGCAGCACTCCCTCAGCACTGCACTGGAGTAATGCAGCACTCCCTCGGAGTAATGCAGCACTCCCTCAGCACTGCACTGGAGTAATGCAGCACTCCCTCAGCACTGCACTGGAGTAATGCAGGGCTGCATCGGCACTGCACTGCAGTAATGCAGGGCTGCTTCAGACTGCACTGGAGTAATATAGGGCTCCCTTGGCACTGCACTGGACTAATGCATGCTAACATTTCTCATTATACATCATTCCCCACAATGGCCCAGTGTGAGATACACTCCAGAACCTGACCAAAGGCTGTGTGATCCCAGGCTGCTGCTCCACTAACTGACTAAGTACGCAAGGATGAGCACATGCAGGGCATGTAATGAACCCAGCACACCCTCCCAGTGCCATTACCTGTAAATACACCTCCGATAATAGCACAGACACCAGTGAGAAAGTGCGTGAATGACCTGTAACACAACAACCACAAGCCGGGTTAGCGCTGCGTGAAAAATGGCCATCGTTACATAACTGTATTGCTTTGGGACTCGAGTAAGAGATAAGAGATAAGCGGGTAAAGTTAAGGCACATGGGATTGGGGGCAAGGTATTGACTTGGATAGAGAACTGGTTGGCGGACAGAAAGCAGAGAGTAGGAATTAATGGGTCTTTTTCCGAGTGGCAAGCAGTGACTAGTGGGGTACCGCAGGGATCGGTCCTTGGACCCCAGCTATTCACAATATACATTAATGATCTAGATAAGGGAATTAAATGTAATATCTCCAAGTTTGCAGATGACACAAAGCTGGGTGGGAGTGTGTGCTGCGAGGAGGATACCGAGAAACTCCAGGATGATCTGGACAGGTTGGGTGAGTGGGCAGAAGCGTGGCAGATGCAATATAACGTGGATAAGTGCGAGGTTATCCACTTTGGTGTCAAAAACAGAAAGGCAGACTATAATCTGAATGGCAATAGATTGGGAGAAGGGGAAGTGCAACGAGACCTGGGTGTCCTTGTGCACCAGTCGCTGAAAGTAAGCATGCAGGTGCAGCAGGCGGTGAAGAAGGCAAATGGTATGTTGGCCTTCATACCTTCATAGCGAAAGGGTTTGAGTATAGGAACAGGGATGTCCTGCTGCAGTTGTACAGGGCCTTGGTGAGACCACACCTTGAGTATTGTGTGCAGTTTTGGTCGCCTTATCTGAGGAAGGATGTTCTTGCCATGGAAGGAGTTCAGCAAAGATTCACAAGGCTGATACCTGGGATGGCAGGAATGACATATGAGGAGAGATTGGGTCGATTGGGCTTAGACTTACTGGAGTATAGAAGAATGAGAGGGGATCTCATCGAAACATATAAAATTCTGACAGGTCTGGACAAACTACAGGAAACTTTCGTTTATCCGGCATCGACGGGACCGGCGTGGTGCCGGTTTATCAAAAGTACCGGATAACGGAGAGTTATATCTACCGAGGCTATTTTTAACCTAAAAAAATCAAGAAATGTGCAGTATACAGTATTTGGGTACTCACCTACAGAATGTTGTGTTAAATGGATAGTGGACGATGCTTGATTAAGTACAGTACTGCCAGTTGAGGGTAATCCATAACTCTTTAATTACTTAACAGTAAAACAAAACTTATAAACGACTGTATACAGTACTGTAGTTGACTGTACACTTATTCCGAGTCATCTGGTTCATCAGGAATATCCGTGCCAGCTGGGTCATCAGGATCACGCAGTTCCACCGATTCTTCAGGCACTTCTGCTGCTTCGACTCTTTTGAAAGCTTTCTTAAACATGTTGCGGATGTCGGTTTGCTTAGTGGACTCTTGCCTTTTCTGTAGAAAGGTGGAATGCAGAATATGGAGTTGCATAACTTCTTGTGCAGAGTAGCAATTCTGCCTTTCAGCAAATTTGAGGATTGTAGAAAATCCTTCTGCAGCTTTAGCCCAAGAAATCTTCTCTTCTTCAGAAATCTCATCCTCTTCACTTTCCATCTCGCTTTCCTTTTCTTTCTTTGGATTCAAAACATTCTGAATTATTTCATCATCACTTAGCATATGCACAACACCAACTTCTCTATCTGCATCAACCCACTGCTCGATATCACTTTCACTGAGGTGACGTAGAGGGTTTGCTGGGCCTGCATTTTTCACCATTCCAGCCATTTCCATTATTGTACTCTTCTTGGGACGAACACTGAACCCATGAAATTCCTCCTCTGAAGAAGAACCTTCAGCAAACATTACAGAAGGCCACAATTTGCGCCAGGCTTGCCTCAGAGTGTGACCTTTCACCAATTTCCAGGAACATGCAACATTATAGATGGCATCTTTAATATTGTATTCCTTCTGCAAATCTTGAATATTCTCATCTTGGCTTAGCAGTTTACGTAGGAAGTCTTTCTTGTAATGACACTTCAGATTTTGGATAACGCCCTGGTCCATGGGTTGGATGAGAGAAGTTACATTTGGTGGCAAATAAATGGTGAAAATATTTCCCGAAACCAACTGGGATTCATGCGGATGGGCTCTGCAATTATCAAGCAATAAAATGCACTTGCTATCTTCAGGTTTCCCTATTCTGCGGAAATGTTCCTTCACAGATGGAACAAAAATATGATGGAACCAATCGGAGAAGATTTCCTTATCCATCCAAGCATTTTTTTGAGCTTTGTACTCAACAGGTAAGTGCCTCACATTTTTAAATGCACGGGGATTTTTATACTTCCCGATAACAAGAAGTTTAACCCGGTGTGATCCAGCAGCGTTCGCACATGTTAGCACGGTTACACGATCTTTATTTTTCTTGTAACCTGAAGCATTAGCCTCACTAGCCCCAGCAAGCGTTGATTCTGGCAAAAACCTCCAAAACAAGCCAGTTTCATCGGCATTGTAGATCTGTGCTGGCGACAAATCATGTTGCTGCACAATCCGATTGAAATAATTGCAGTATTCTTCTGCGGCTTCGTGATCAGCTGATTTCTTCTCCCCGGAAATATCGAGTCGTCGTATCCCGTGCCGTAACTTGAAGCACGTTAGCCATCCATCGGAGAAAGCACACTTGTCAGTGAGCTCCATCCTATCGTAGAATTCCTTCGCTTTCTCGATGAGCATGGGTCCGGAAATTGGAACACCCTCTGAACGCTTAAGAGAAAACCATTCATAAAGCACGGTATCCAGCTCTTCAAGCTTAGGCTTACGAAGCGTACGCCGTTTCTCTACACTCTTGCATGTCTCCGAGCTTGAATAAAACTTGAGCAGCTTATCCTTCTGCGATTTGATGTCGTAGATTGTTGACGAACCGATTTTGAATTCATTCATAATGTTGATACGCTTCTCTCCCCTTTCTAGTCGTTGGCATATCTCGATTTTCTGTTTTAAAGTTAAGACCACTCTCTTCCTTTTGCTTGGACCAGCTTTTGGGAATTCCATAATGCAAGATGGAGGAGATAATTGCCGATGAAGATGGAAAGACACACAGAACAATGGTGGCTAGGAAGAGACTACCAGCAGCGTGGCAGACACACAGCAAAATGGTGGATCAGAAGAGACTACAGTACCAGCAGCGTGGCAGACACAAAGTAAAATGGTGTATCAGAAGAGACTACAGTACCAGCAGCATGGGAGACACACAGCAAAATGGTGGATCAGAAGAGACTACAGTACCAGCAGCGTGGCAGACACACAGTAAAATGGTGGATCAGAAGAGACTACAGTACCAGCAGCGTGGGAGACACCCAGCAAAATGGTGGATCAGAAGAGACTACCAGCATCGTGGGAGACACCCAGCAAAATGGCCGATCCGAAGAGACTCCAGGCAGCGCGGGAGAATCTACTCATGCTACTGCAATGTTTCGGACTTGCGACAGCGCCAGGAGGCCGAGTAGTGGCACTTTTGAAAAGTACCCCTACTGACTAAATCGGCGTTCGCGGACTCGGACTCGGGATCGGCAACATTGCCGGTTATTTGAGAGGAGTTTTCGGAGCACTCGACGTTCGCGGAGACTCGACTGCGACTCGGCAACATTGCCGGTTATTTGAGAGGAGTTTTCGGAGGATGATTTTTGCCGGTTAAGCGAGAATTCCGGTTATTTGGGTGCCGGATAAACGAAAGTTTCCTGTAGATGCAGGAAGAATGTTCCCGATGGTCGGAGAGTCCAGAACCAGGGGTCATAATCTACGGATAACGGGTAAACCATTTAGGACAGAAATGAGGAAGAATTTCTTCACCCAGAGAGTGGTGAACCTGTGGAATTCTCTACCACAGAAGGTAGTTGAGGCGAAGTCATTAAATATATTCAAGGTTGAGTTAGATATATTTCTTAAAGCTAAAGGTATCAAGGGATATGGGGAGAAGGCAGGTACAGGGTACTGAGTTTAGATGATCAGCCATGATCTCATCGAATGGCGGAGCAGGCTCGAGGGGCCGAATGGCCTACTCCTGCTCCTATCTTCTATGTTTCTATGAGTATTCATCAAATCCAGTTCAGCACAGACCCAGTGTCAGTATCACATTCCCAGCTCAGACCCGGTGTCAGTATCGCATTCCCAGCTCAGACCCGGTGTCAGTATCACATTCCCAGCTCAGACCCGGTGTCAGTATCACATTCCCAGCTCAGACCCGGTGTCAGTATCGCATTCCCAGCACAGACCCAGTGTCAGTATCACATTCCCAGCTCAGACCCAGTGTCAGTATCGCATTCCCAGCTCAGACCCAGTGTCAGTATCGCATTCCCAGCACAGACCCGGTGTCAGTATCGCATTCCCAGCACAGACCCAGTGTCAGTATCGCATTCCCAGCTCAGACCCAGTGTCAGTATCACATTCCCAGCTCAGACCCAGTGTCAGTATCGCATTCCCAGCACAGACCCAGTGTCAGTATCGCATTCCCAGCACAGACCCAGTGTCAGTATCACATTCCCAGCACAGACCCAGTGTCAGTATCACATTCCCAGCACAGACCCGGTGTCAGTATCACATTCCCAGCACAGACCCGGTGTCAGTATCGCATTCCCAGCACAGACCCAGTGTCAGTATCACATTCCCAGCACAGACCCGGTGTCAGTATCACATTCCCAGCACAGACCCGGTGTCAGTATCACATTCCCAGCACAGACCCGGTGTCAGTATCACATTCCCAGCACAGACCCGGTGTCAGTATCACATTCCCAGCACAGACCCGGTGTCAGTATCGCATTCCCAGCACAGACCCAGTGTCAGTATCACATTCCCAGCACAGACCCGGTGTCAGTATCACATTCCCAGCTCAGACCCAGTGTCAGTATCGCATTCCCAGCACAGACCCAGTGTCAGTATCACATTCCCAGCACAGACCCGGTGTCAGTATCACATTCCCAGCACAGACCCAGTGTCAGTATCACATTCCCAGCACAGACCCGGTGTCAGTATCACATTCCCAGCACAGACCCGGTGTCAGTATCACATTCCCAGCACAGACCCGGTGTCAGTATCACATTCCCAGCACAGACCCAGTGTCAGTATCGCATTCCCAGCTCAGACCCAGTGTCAGTATCGCATTCCCAGCACAGACCCAGTGTCAGTATCGCATTCCCAGCTCAGACCCAGTGTCAGTATCGCATTCCCAGCACAGACCCGGTGTCAGTATCAAACACTCCAGCACAGACCTGGAGTACTGTGTGCAGTTTTGGTCTCCTTACCTAAGAAAGGATATACTTGCCATAGAGGGAGTGCAGCAAAGGTTCACCAGACTGATTCCTGGGATGGCAGGGACAGATTAGGTCGACTAGGCCTGTATTCACTAGAGTTTAGAAGAATGAGAGGGGATCTCATTGAAACGGATAAAATTCTGACAGGGCTAGACAGACTGGATGCAGGGAGGATGTTTCCCCTGGCTGGGGGGTCTAGAACGAGGGGTCACAGTCTCAGGATACGGGGTAGGACATTTAGGACTGAGATGAGGAGAAATTTCTTCATTCAGAGGGTGGTGAACCTGTGGAATTCTCTACCACAGAAGGCTGTGGAGGCCAAGTCACTGAATAGATTTAAGAAGGAGATAGATAGATTTCTAGACACAAAAGGCATCAAGGGGTATGGGGAGAGCGGGAATATGGTATTGAGATAGAGGATCAGCCATGATCATATTGAATAGCGGAGCAGGCTCGAAGGGCCGACTCCTGCTCCTATGTTTCTATGTTTCTCTATGTTTCTATGACCAGTGTCAGTATCAAACTTCTCCAATATTCACCGAATATATAAAATGTACATCTGATTATACAGATCGCACAGGCTGAAACACGATGCAATGAACATCTTGTGGGATTTACATACCTGTGTTTTTCTGTAAATTTTACCATCATTGGAGATAGCTCGTAAAGCACAAAGACCCCCGGCAGACCCTGGTCCCCAATCAGCCCATTCGCGACCTTCTCATGCCGCGTGACTGAAAACTGGTTTGTCCTCACCACCTGGAAGCAAACAGCAGTGAACGAGTCAAGACCCGAAGTTTAAAAGGCAGCCAAGGCTCCTCGCCCTGGTGCAGCCACAGCTCAGCTCACCGCGGGCATCGGCTCTACACAGCACGCAGTACCAACCAGACCAGAGACTCCCAGAACCGGAGAGGGGCTGACTGAAGCCATGGATTCTCACATGGCCCTTTGGTCTCTGGAACCTGGGCTCAAACTCGCCACAGGCGCAGTCAACAAGAACAACCCGCATTACAGAGTGTCCTCCAGTGAGGGAATCTGTCAGAACACTCTACAAGAGGGAGGGGGATATTAAGGAAGATGATTTGGGGGAGGGAAGCAAGAACACAGTCAGACAAAGTGTTTAGGATGCTTTTGACGGAAGGGAGATGGGAAGCAAGGTGAAGTGGTTTAGGGAGAGTTCCAAGGAAGAGGACCATGAACTGTCAGGGGTACAGTGGTTCGGTTACCGGTCTAATAATCCAGGGAACGTGAGGTCAAATCCCACCAGGGCAGTTTGAGAATTTAAATTAAGTTTTTAAAAATCTGGAAATAAAAATCTGGTCTCAGTAAAAGTGAGGCTGTCGGATTGTCATAAAAATCCAACTGGTTCACTGATGTCCTTTAGGGAAGGAATCCTGCTGGTCTGGGCCTATATGTGACTCCAGTCCCAGACTGGTTGACTCTTAGCTGCCCAATGAAGTGGCCCAGCAAACCCCTCGCTTGTATCAAACCTGGGCAATGTTGACCACATCACGGGAATTAATTAATTAAAAAAATCTAAACCCAGTCCCTGCTGGGCACAGGCTCACAGCACGAACCAGCCTATAGTTCAGCACCATCAGCCGTGGCTCAGTGGGTAGCACAATCGTCTCCGAGTCCGAAGTTTGTGGGTTCCATTCCAGAGACTTGAGCACGAAATCCAGGCTGACACTCCCAGTGCAGTACTGAGGGAGCGCTGCACTGTCGGAGGGGCAGTACTGAGGGAGCGCCACACTGTCGGGGGGCAGTACTGAGGGAGTGCTGCACTGTTGGAGGGGCAGTACTGAGGGAGCGCCGCACTGTCGGAGGGGCAGTACTGAGGGAGCGCCGCACTGTTGGGGGGGCAGTACTGAGGGAGCGCCGCACTGTCGGGGGGGGGGCAGTACTGAGGGAGCGCCGCACTGTCGGAGGGGCAGTACTGAGGGAGCGCCGCACTGTCGGAGCGGCAGTACTGAGGGAGCGCCGCACTGTCGGAGCGGCAGTACTGAGGATGATACGTTAAACCAAGGTCCCTGATACAAAGTACAGAATGAGAGAAGATTCCAGCGCTCACCTCACCATCCAACTTCACATAAATTGTTGGGACTATTTTCACGAAGTACTGGAACATCATGGAAGCTGAAAGAGATGGAGGGAAATTAATACGTTGGCTGGAAGTGGTGACTCGGTCTCTTTAATCCTGTAACAGACCAAAGACATTCAACAAAATTAGTCTCAATTTTTTGCTGCAGATTGTTTCACAAAAATCCCTCGCGATTTTTGGAAAATCCACTTCAGTCCAGAAATACTGATGTGAAGCTTCACTGAATTCCATCAAACAGGAAACACTGCGAGCTCTGGGCTGAGGGATCCCCATGTCTCGATGAGCTGCTCATTCCCAGATGTGGCGGAGGGATTAGAATCCTACGCAGTCTCACACAGAAGGCGGGGAACGTTTACTGATGGCTCCCGTGGGTAAATTAGCAGGCGTTTAGGTCGGGTCAGACTGTCGTTCTTAGAGCGGTGATTTCTGAATGATAAAGCTGACTGTCCTTCTCCTGAACCCACTTCTGATGCCACAGTGACTGACTTTGAGAGAGTTCAGTGAGTAGCAAAAACCCACAAAATCTTTGATTTGAAATCTGTTGCAATTTGACTGGCAAGTTTCCACTTTCAGAAATCGGAATGTTAATCTTGCCTCTTTTATATTCGTGATAACCAATACAAATGCTAATAACAACAACAACTTGTATTTATACACAAAAGCAAAATACTGCAGATGCTGGAAATCTGAAACGTTAACTCTGTTTCTCTCTCCATAGATGCTGCCTGACCTGCTGAGTGTTTCCAGCATTTTCTGTTGTTATTTTGTATTTATATAGCACCTTTAACATAGTAAAACATCCCAATGTGCTTTACAGGAGCGATTATCAAACAAAATTTGACACTGAGCCACATAAGGAGATATTAGGATAGGTGACCAAAAGCTTGGTCAAAGAGGCAGGTTTTAAGTGGCGTCTTTAAGGAGGAAAGAGAGGTAGAGAGACGAAGAGGTTTAGGGAGGGAATTCCAGAGCTTAGGGCCCAGGCAGCTGAAGGCAAGGCCGCCAAAGGTGGAGTCATTAAAACCGGGGATGCGCAAGAGGCCAGAACTGGAGGAGCGCAGAGATCTCGGGGGTTTGTGGGGCTGGAGGAGGTTACAGAGATAGGGAGGGGTGAGGCCACGGAGGAACTTGAAAACAAGGATGAGAATTATAAAGTTGATGCGTTGCCGGACCGGGAGTCAATACAGGTCAGCGAGCACAGGGGGTGGTGGGTGAACGGGACATAGTGTGAGTTAGGACACAGGCAGCAGATTTTTGGATGAGTTCAAGTTTACAGAGGGTGGAAAGTGGGAGGCCGGTCAGGAGAGCGTTAGAATAGTCGAGATTAGAGGTAACAAAGGCATGGATGAGGGTTCCAGCAGCAGATGAGCTGAGGCAAGGGGTGGAGACAGGCGATGTTTTGAAGGTGGAAGTAGGCGGTCTTAGTGATGGAGCGGATATGGGGTCGGAAGCTGAGCTCAGGGTCAATAGGACGCCGAGATTGGGAACAGTGTGGTTCAGCCTCAGACAGTGACCAGGGAGAGGGATGGAGTCAGTGGCTAGGGAACGGAGTTTGTGGCGGGCACCAAAGACAATGGCTTCGGTCTTCCCAATATTTAATTGGAGAAAATTTCTGCTCATCCAGAACTGTATGTCAGACAAGCATTCTGACAATTCAGAGACGGTGGAGGGGTCGAGAGAAGTGGTGGTGAGGTGGAGCTGGGTGTCGTCAGCGTACATGTGGAAACTGACGCTGTGTTTTCGGATGATGTCGCCAAAGGGCAACATGTAGATGAGAAATAGGAGGGGGCCAAGGATAGATCCTTGGGAGGACTCCAGAGGTAATGATGCGGGAGTGGGAAGAGAAGCCATTGCAGGTGATTCTCTGGCTACAATTAGATAGATAAGAATGGAACCAGGCGAGTGCAGTCTCACTCAGCTGGACGACGGTGGAGAGGCGTTGGAGGGATTCAAACATGGAGTTGCGGGAAAGATGGGCACGGATTTGGGAGGCGACAACGCGTTCAAGGACTTTGGGGAGGAAAGGGAGATTGGAGATGGGGCGGTAGTTTGCAAGGACAGAGGGGTCAAGGGCAATGTTCCCCCAAATTGTTTTTTGGGTGTGCTGTCCTTTTAACGAGCTGCACCGCCCATTCACAATTTCACACATGGAGGGGGCGGGGCCATCAGCACGTGATCCCTTTCCTGGCGGCACATCCGGCGCAGTGACGTCAGTTCCCGCGGAGGGTAAGATGGCGGCCTGAGGGAGCGCGGGCGGGGAGTGAGTGAAGCCCCGGGACCCAACCCGGCCCACCCGCACCCCGGCCCACCCGCACCTAGACCCCGGCCCGGCACCCAGGCCCCCGCAACCAGACCCCGGCCCGGCTTCCGCACCCAGTCCCCGGCACCCAGGCCCGGCCCACCCGCACCTAGATCCCGGCCAACCCGCCCAGGCCCCCGGCCCGGCTTCCGCACCCAGACCCCGGACCACCCGGCCTCCGCACCCGGGACACAAGGCCCCAGAGAGAGAAGGGGGGAAGAGAGAGAGAGGCGAAAAAGGGGGAGAAAGAAGAGATGGGGAGAAAGGAGGAGGGGTCGGTGCGGGGGGGGAGTGTTGATCGTCACAGGGACTCTGCCCGGTGTTTACCCGGGAATGTTGCAATCCACAGTTAGACTTTCAGAAGCTCCTGACGTTTTGACTTGGAATTTTTACAAACATAACTTTAAAAGATAAAATGCTTGTAAATTGCCAGCCAGCCCTGCACATGTGTGTGTACAACACCACTAATGTACTGTTCACAGGGTTCCTCACCTGAAGGAGGAGTGGATTGGAGGAATGGAAAGTTACCAGCTTGTCTGGTATTTGACGCAGGTTAAAACCTCCCATCAGTCCCCATTCCAAACACCGAGCGGGATATTAGGGTTTGAAACTGGTCTGTGTCAAAATAAAGGGGCCAGAATCAAAAGTAAACCCGAGTTTATAGCATGAAACTTATGATAATCTTTAAAGTGAAGTTATTTCTGTGACCTCAGTGAGCTTGCTGATCAGGGATGGTGCAATACTTGAGTTTTTTTAAAGACCCAGTTTTACTCTGCTTTTTAAAAAAAACTAAAGCGAAACCGAACACACGGGTGAAGCCAGATTTGTGGCAAAGCAGAGAGTTGTGGGCAGTGAATGTCGGGAATTCTCTGCGGGGTGATTCCCAATTTTCCTGAATCAGGAATTGCCGTCAGTGGCCAAGCTTTCACCGGGTACAGGTGTTGGGAGGAGAAGCTGATCTGGGATTAACCATCAGTAACCGAGCTCTGTAACCACTCTGCTCCTCTCCTCTAGATGCCAGTCACAGTGGGACCGTACGGGCAGTCACAGCCCAGCTGTTTCGACAGGGTTAAAATGGGGTTCATGATGGGCTGTGCAGTTGGCATGGCAGCTGGAGCACTTTTCGGCAGCTTCTCGTGCCTCAGGTCAGTATGATCGGCGTTACCTTTGTTTACATTTGTTTCCTTTCAATGCAAGTACAAGTGGGTGGGTTTCTTAATCAGCCGGCTTTCCCACCAGAAACCCACCCCCCTGCTCCAGTGTCTCCAAACCAAAGTTTGGCTCACCGCTGCCCAATTATTTTTGGATGGGCTGCCAGTCTGTGCCTGGGCCGAGCTGAGGCCAGTCTGTCCTACTCCTGCCAGACTGGCCTCCCCTCCAGACTAGCAACAAACTTAGAGCGCTCAGCACCAGCTCCCCATAATCCCGTTCCTACTGACACTGATGCAAAACGGCCCCTCGTTCAGCACTGAACTGGCAATCTCGGGCTATGGGAAATGAGCAAAGTGATGGGGATGTGGCACGTCTCGGAGTTGGGGGGGGGAGCGTTACTTTTCATGCTATATACAGCCTGCGAATGTTTGCTGACGCTGGATGCATGAAATGGCAAAGTGCTTCCCTGACTCCTGGTGGACACGGGAGTTTGAGAACCATAAAGGGACCGTCTGGATTGTTTGCTGACACAAATTACAGT
The DNA here is from genome assembly GCA_030390025.1 of Squalus acanthias. Lineage (NCBI taxonomy): Eukaryota > Metazoa > Chordata > Chondrichthyes > Squaliformes > Squalidae > Squalus > Squalus acanthias. The sequence goes on along the minus strand of CM059435.1, from coordinate 1,690,188 downwards.
TGGAATTAAATAACAGCGGTAAAGAGTTTTCAAAATGACAGTGAGTCTGGTCATGGCAGATTTATAATGAGTGTCCAAAGTTCAAAAAGCATCTAACAAAGTCACCACTGTATGAAATCCTTGGCCCTGAATAGAGATCAATAACCATGTTTCTAAAAGCATCGGTTGCAGGTGATCAGTATTATTGAGCAGATGCAGCTAGTGACTGCACTGGTGGCGAGTGTCACAGCTTTGCTGTAAATCCACTGCAGTTACCAGAGAGGTTCAGATGAAGACACCCCTTCTTTCTAGTGCAACTTACCGAACGCGGGGCCTTGGTTTAATACCTCACCAGAAGAGCACTTTCTCAGTACAGCGTTGGGAGTATCCAGCTATGCTCGAGCCCCAGAGTGTGGCTTGAACCAACAATCTACTGACCCCACAGGCCAGATAATACCAGCACCTGAGCCAGACTGAAAGCCCAAGATTTTCCAGTAGGGTTTTCATTGACAAATTTTGGCTCCATCTTTGTGCTGTGTAAACGCTGGCAGCATGTTAACAACTGCTGCACAGTGGGCCGAGAGATTGAGCTCGGTCTGCATGTGGGGAGATTAGCTTAGTCACACTGAATCGGAGGTCGGGAGTTTCGAGTGTATGACCCAGGTGTTGGGTTCCATTACTGTGTTCATTTATCAGGCTACAGCTGTATAGGGGGTAACCCTACTTTTGCTTGGTTTCTAGGCTGGGGCTGAGAGGCCGAGAGCTGCTGGGTGGTGTTGGCAAGACCATGATGCAGAGCGGAGGCACGTTTGGAACCTTCATGGCGATTGGGATGGGAATCAGATGTTAACAAAACAATTCTTTTCTTTCTGCTGAAGTTTCAAGTGTTGCAGATAATGTGTCACCTGTCTCTGTCTCCTTGAGATTACAAGCTGTATTAATAATGGAGAATAAAGTCTATGATTTACTGTTGCATCGAGTTCTGAAAATGGATGCATCTGATTGGGGTGTTTCTCTAGCAGTAGCTGAACTTCTAAAGGGTCTGTAATGGCAACTCACAACACAACAAGGTGACAAATGTCAGAGAGAGGACCAGAGGGGACACAAGCAATGAAATGGATCCAGTGGGGAGAGCCTTTACTTCGTGATAAATGCTTAATGAGGATAGTAACAGACTTCAGGAGGACACATGGCAGATGAATTTAACACAGAAGTGTGAAGTGATGCATTCCAAGAACGAGGAGAGACAATATAAACTAAAGGGTACAATTTTAAAGGGGGTGCAGGAACAGAGAGACCTGGGGGTGTTCGTACACAAATCTTTGAAGGTGGCAGGACAAGTTGAGAAAGTTGTGAAAAATAAAGTTTACGGGATCCTTGGTTTTATTAATAGAGGAATAGAGTACAAAAGCAAGGACGTTATGCTAAACCTTTATAAAACTGGTTAGGCCCCAGCTGGAGTATTGTGGCCAATTCTGGACACCACACTTTAGGAAGGATGTCAAGGCCTTGGAGAGGATGCAGAGCAGATTTATTAGAATGGTACCAGGGATGAGGGACTTCAGTTTTGTGGAGAGACTGGGGTTGTTCTCCTTAGAGCAGAGAAGGTTAAAGGTGTTCAAAATCATGAAGGGTTTTGATAGAGTAAGTAAGGAGAAATTGTTTCCATTGGCAGAAATGTTGGTAACCAGAGGGCACAGATTTAAGGTATTTGGTAAAAGTACCAGAGGCAACATGAGTTTTTTTTTAAAAACACAGAGTTGTTGTGATCTGGAATGCGCTGACTGAAAGGGCGGTGGAAGCAGATTCAATAGTAACTTTCAAAAAGGGAATTAGATAAATACTTGAAGGGAAAAATGCAGAGGAGTGGGACTAATTGGAGAGCTCGTTCAAAGAGTCAGCACAGGCACGATAGGCCTCCTGTGCTGTGTGATTCTAAGACAGGTGGGCTTGCTTATTGCAAGTGGATGTGTGGACCCCGAGTGAGGATCAGATCTGGCTCAATTGTGATGCCCTCCAAAGTTGGATAGCCTGACACTCATTAAGCCTCTACAAGAATAATGTCTGCTCAGGAGAGGCAGCGGAGGACACCCCACCCATGTGACCCTTTCCTGGTAAGGGAGTCAGTGACTTCAGGAGATGGGGGGGGAATTGAAGAAACAGCACCCAATCAAGTCATCGGCACATCCCGCTGTCTATTCTTTAACCTTTAGTAAATTAGATCGTCTCCGATGCTCTAAAATGAAGCACTTTGTGCCATGGGTTTTTGTGGCTTGAGCCTGGACTCCGGACTCCAAACCTGCACACGGTGCCCCTTCTCCTCCACCTACACAATCTTTTCCTCCTGTTCTTCTCGCGCAGTCTTGGACTGTTCGGCTTACCTTGTTGTGCTGTGATGTTGCTTCCATCCAGAGGATTGACTATTCCTGGATAATCACTCCCGAAGGAGAGGTGTTTGATGTAGTGGGTCATGTTTATCTGTAGGAGAAAGGAGCAGTCCGCATTACTCCAAAAACATAGTTCACTACAGGATGCTTTTCCAGATGCACCCCAGTGAACAGCCCTGTAGATCTGTGTAAACACTGAATGGCAGAACAGACTCGAGAGGCTGAATGGTCTGTTATGTTATGCGCAACTCTGATCTTAATCATTCCACCATTGGCGTCAGTGCCTTCAGCTGCCTGGCCCGAAGCTCTGAGCGCATCACAGGTGGCAGTGCTGAATTCCAGACAGAGTGTCAGAGTCCAATAGTACCATCAGAATCTGGGTAGAATTCAATGTCAGATTCAAAGGCAAAGCTCGGACACAAGATGGTGAAAAGCTCAAGAGACATTGGGTAACATCCGAGAACTTTGTGGGGCCTTTCAGCCAGTGCGCGAGAGCCCCTCCTTAACCATTCCTGAAATTAACCCCATCACAATCCCGGAGGAACATAGAAACAGGAGGAGGCCATTCAGCCCCTCAAGCTTGCTCCGCCATTCAATTCGATCATGGCTGATCTGTACCTCAACTCCATTTACCCGCCTTTGCTCCATATCCCCCGATATCCTTACCCAACAAAAATCTATCAATCGCAGTCCGGAAAGTTCCAACTGTACCCCAGCCTCAACAGGCTTTTGGGGGAGAGTTTTCCAGATTTCCACCACCCTTTGTGTGAAGAAGTGCTTCCTGACAGCACCCCTGAACGGCCTGGCTCTAATTTTAAGGTTATGCCCCCTTGTTCTGAACTCCCCCCACCAGAGGAAATGGTTTCCCACTATCTACCCCATCGAATCCTTTAATCATCTTTAACACCTCAATGAGATCACCTCCTCAATCTTCTAAACTCAAAGGGATACAAGCCTCGTCCAACCCACCCTCATAATTTAACCCTTTTAGTCCCGGTATCATTCTGGTGAATTTTCTTTTATTAATTCACGGGATGTGGACGTCGCTGGCAAGGCCAACATTTATTGCCCATCCCTAGTTGCCCTAAGGAGGTGGTGGTGAGCCGCCTTCTTGAACCGCTGCAGTCTGTGTGGTGAAGGTGCTCCCACAGTGCTGTTATGTAGGGAGTTCCAGGATTTTGACCCAGTGATGATGAAGGAATTGCGATATATTTCCAAGTCAGGATGAAACATAGAAACAGAAACATAGAAGATAGGAGCAGGAGCAGGTCATTCGGCCCCTCAAGCCTGCTCCGCCGTTCAATGCGATCATGGCTGATCATCCAAATTCAGTACCCTGTCTCTGCTTTCTCCCCATATCCCTTGATCCCCTTAGCCTTAAGAAATATATCTAACTCCTTCTTGAATATATTTAATGAATTGGACTCAACTGTCTTCTGCGGTAGAGAATTCCACAGGTTCACCACTCTCTGGGTGAAGAAATTCCTCCTCATCTCAGTCCTAAATGGCTTACCCCTTATCTTAGACTGTGACCCCTGGTTCTGGACTCCCCCGCCATCGGGAGCATCCTTCCTGCATCTAGTCCTGTCAGAATTTTATAAGTTTCAATGAGATCCCCTCTCACTCTTCTAAACTCTAGCGAATAAAAGCCCAATCGACCCAATCTCTCTTCATACGTCATTCCTGCCATCCCAGGTATCAGTCTGGTGAATCTTCGCTGCACTCCCTCCATGGCAAGAACATCCTTCCTCAGATAAGGCGACCAAAACTGCACACAATACTCAAGGTGTGGTCTCACCAAGGCCCTGTACAACTGCAGCAAGAGATCCTTGCTCCTGTACTCGAATCCTCTCGCTATGAAGGCCAACATACCATTTGCCTTCTTAACCGCCTGCTGCACCTACATGCTTACCTTCAGCGATTGGTGCACAAGGACACCCAGGTCTCATTGCACTTCCCCTTTTCCCAATCTATTGCCGTTCAGATAATAATCTGCCTTCCTGTTTTTGCCACCAAAGTGGATAACCTCGCATTAATCACATTATACTGCATCTGCTCAATCACCCAACCTGTCCAAATCATACTGGATCATGTGTAACTTGGAGGTGGTGCTGGTGTTCCCATGCGCCTGCTGCCCTTGTCCTTCTAGATGGTAGAGGTCGCGAATTTGGGAGGTGCTGCCGAAGAAGCCTTGGCGAGTTGCTGCAGTGCATCTTGTAGATGGTACACGTTGCAGCCACGGTGCGCCGGTGGTGGAGGGAGTGAATGTTTAAGGTGGTGGATGGGGTGCCAATCAAGCGGGCTGCTTTGTCCTGGATGGTGTCGAGCTTCTTGAGTGTTGTTGGAGCTGCACTCATCCAGGCAAGTGGAGAGTATTCCATCACACTCCTGACTTGTGCCTTGTAGATGGTGGAAAGGCTTTGGGGAGTCAGGAGATGAGACACTCGCCGCAGAATACATAGCCTCTGAGCTGCTCTTGTAGCCACAGTATTGATGTGGCTGGTCCAGTTAAGTTTCTGGTCAATGATGACCCACCAGGATGTTGATGGTATTAGATGATGGTAATGCCATTGAATGTCATGGGGAGGTGGTTAGATTTTCTCTTGGTGATGGTCATTGCCTGGCGCGAATGTTACCTGCTACTTATTAGCCCAAGCCTGAATGTTGTCCAGGTCTTGCTGCATGCAGGCACAGATTGCTTCATTATCTGAGGAATTGCAAATGGAACTGAACACTGTGCAATCGTCAGCGAACATCCCTACTTCTGACCTTGTATTGGAGAGAAGGTCATTGATGAAGCCGCTGAAGATGGTTGGGCCTCGGACACTGCCCTGAGGAACTCCTGCAGCGATGTCCTGGGGCTGAGATGATTGACCTCCAACAACCACAACCATCATCCTTTGTGCTAGGTATGACTCCAGCCAGTGGAGGGTTTTCCCCCTGATTCCCGTTGACTTCAATTTTACTAGGGCTCCTTGATGCCACACTCGGTCAAATGGTGCCTTGATGTCAAGGGCAGTCGTTCTCACCTCACCTCTGGAATTCAGCTCTTTTGTCCATGTTTGGACCAAGGCTGTAATGAGGTCTGCGCTACACCTCTCTGCTCATCCACAGTTCCAAGCTTCTCTCCATTTAGGAAATACTCTGATCTAGCTTTCTTGGGTCCGAGGTGGATGGCCTCACACTTTCCCACGCTGAACTTCATTTGCCACAGTTTTGCCCACTCCTTTAATCTGTATGTCCCTTTGCAACTTTCTGCTCCCACCTGCACTACTTCCTCTCCCTCCTACCTTAATGAAAGATTTCATCCGTTCATTATTTGTAGAGACTGTAAACCTGTTCTTTATAAACGTGTTTATGATTTAATCGCAAAGCACTTTTAAAGGAAGATATTGTCTAATTTGAGAGTTGTGATTTAACTGTCCGAGGTGCAACATGCAATAGGTTAATAAAAACATTACACTCATGAGATTGAAGCTATACCTACATTGTCCAATCCAAAGGTTTGCAGGTCATGAACTGAGAGAGAAAAAAGGAATGCATTAAAAACAGGAGTGAACAACATTATATAATTTATTCCATGAAGTAAGAGGATTGTTCATGAAATCTGCTGCTCAGTTCATCAGGTCATGGCTATCCATCTACATTCCCCAGTGTCAATATTTCATCAGAGAGGGAGCGGGAGCGGCCCTGGTGACCAATGACCGAGCGGGAGCGGCCCTGGTGACCAATGACCGAGCGGGAGCGGCCCTGGTGACCAATGACCGAGCGGGAGCGGCCCTGGTGACCAATGACCGAGCGGGAGCGGCCCTGGTGACCAATGACCGAGCGGGAGCGGCCCTGGTGACCAATGACCGAGCGGGAGCGGCCCTGGTGACCAATGACCGAGCGGGAGCGGCCCTGGTGACCAATGACCGAGCGGGAGCGGCCCTGGTGACCAATGACCGAGCGGGAGCGGCCCTGGTGACCAATGACCGAGCGGGACCGGCCCTGGTGACCAATGACCGAGCGGGAGCGGCCCTGGTGACCAATGACCGAGCGGGACCGGCCCTGGTGACCAATGACCGAGCGGGAGCGGCCCTGGTGACCAATGACCGAGCGGGACCGGCCCTGGTGACCAATGACCGAGCGGGAGCGGCCCTGGTGACCAATGACCGAGCGGGAGCGGCCCTGGTGACCAATGACCGAGCGGGAGCGGCCCTGGTGACCAATGACCGAGCGGGAGCGGCCCTGGTGACCAATGACCGAGCGGGAGCGGCCCTGGTGACCAATGACCGAGCGGGAGCGGCCCTGGTGACCAATGACCGAGCGGGAGCGGCCCTGGTGACCAATGACCGAGCGGGAGCGGCCCTGGTGACCAGTGTCCAATGACCGAGGGGAAACCTTTTGCTTTTTTTGTCTTGAACTGGAAATAGAGCTGTTTAATTATTGTACATTGGCAAGCTGGTTACTTTTGCAGCCATTGTGCCGGTTATTTCATATCCATTAGTCTCTGCTGGTTAATAACACTCACTCCATGCATGGATATTCCTGAAATCGGGGATCAGCAGTGAAAGCCACAATCATTAGTAACAACACTGGCAAAGCAGATTTACAAAGTAAGAGTTAAAGACTGATTTCAGCTCATTGCCCCTCCCCACACAGGTATAGCAGTCTAGTGGTTATTGTTGATTAGTAACTGAATTCAATAAATCTGATCAGTGGTCTCGCTCCAGACAATGACTTTAAGCTGCTGATTGTGGTGAAAGCCCAACTGGTTCAGTATTGTCCTGCGGGCAGGGAACCAGAGACTCCCACCCAGTCTGATATTCTACACGATGGACTCCAGCAAGCCACTCAATTGTACAAACACAACCAGGAGGCAGCTAGTTTTGGTTGGCAGCATTGCTCACATCCTGAGAATTTCCACATTAAACACACGGCCATGTGGTAGTGGAATTGAGAGAGAAAATTGGAAACCAAAATAAATTGTCGGCGGCACTGAAGGAGGAGGAGCCGCTAGCACAGCCCGGGTAACAGACAGTAACACACGGTTACTCACAGTCTTCTCCATTTGCTACAATACATCAGAATCGATGCAAATTTGTCAAAGCAAACTCGGAGGGTCAGTGGGACAAGCACAGAAATTACAGAATAGATGCGAGTGGACTGAACCAACATTCAACTGGTTTGCTGTGACAGTACCAACAGAGTAAGGGGAAACTGCCCTTAATCTTGTAATATAATTCATTTAACATCTCACAGTAGTGCCATCCCCAGCGAGACCTGCACCCACCAGTACTGTACCCCAGTGTTATACAGTGACAGACCTGTACCCACCAGTACTGTACCCCAGTGTTATACAGTGACAGACCTGTACCCACCAGTACTGTACCCCAGTGTTATACAGTGACAGACCTGCACCCACCAGTACTGTACCCCAGTGTTATACAGTGATAGACCTGTACCCACCAGTACTGTACCCCAGTGTTATACAGCGACAGACCTGTACCCACCAGTACTGTTCCCCAGTGTTAGTGACAGACTTGTACCCACTAGTACTGTACCCCAGTGTTATACAGCGACAGACCTGTACCCACCAGTACTGTACCCCAGTGTGTTAGTGACAGACCTGTACCCACCAGTACTGTACCCGTGTTATACAGTGACAGATCTGTACCAACCAGTAGTGTACCCGTGTTATACAGTGACAGACCTGTACCCACCAGTACTGTACCCATTATACACCGACAGACCTGTACCCACCAGTACTGTACCCATGTTATACAGTGACAGACCTGTACCCACCAGTACTGTACCCCAGTGTTATACAGTGACAGACCTGTACACAACAGTGCTGCACCCCAGTGTTATACAGTGACAGACCTGTACCCACCAGTACTGTACCCCAGTGTTATAGTGACAGACCGGTACCCCCAGTATTGTACCCCAGTGTTATACAGTGACAGACCTGTACCCACCAGTACTGTACCCGTGTTATACACTGACAGACCTGTACCCACCGGTACTGTACCCCAGTGCTATACACCGACAGACCTGTACCAACCAGTACTGTACCCCAATGTTATACACTGACAGACCCGTACCCACCAGTATTGTACCCCAGTGGTATACAGTGACAGATCTGTACCCACCAGTACTGTACCCGTGTTATACAGTGACAGACCTGTACCCACCAGTACTGTACCCCAGTACTATACAGCGACATACCTGTACCCACCAGTACTGTACCCCAGTGTTATACAGTGACAGACCTGTACCCACTAGTACTGTACCCGTGGTATACAGCGACAGACCTGTACCCACCAGTACTGTACTCCAGTACTATACAGCGACATACCTGTACCCACCAGTACTGTACCCCAGTGTTATACAGTGACAGACCTGTACCCACCAGTACTGTACCCCAATGTTATGCAGTGACAGACCTGTACCCACCAGTACTGTACCCCAATGTTAGTGACAGACCTGTATCCACCAGTACTGTACCCCAGTGTTATACAGTGACAGACCTGTACCAACCAGTACTGTACCCGTGTTATAGTGACAGACCTGTACCCACCAGTACTGTACCCATTATACACCGACAGACCTGTACCCACCAGTACTGTACCCCAGTGTTATACTGACAGACCTGTACCCACCAGTACCGTACCCCAGTGTTATACAGTGACAGACCTGTACCCACCAGTACTGTACCCCAATGTTAGTGACAGACCTGTATCCACCAGTACTGTACCCGTGTTATACAGTGACAGACCTGTACCAACCAGTAGTGTACCCGTGTTATACAGTGACAGACCTGTACCCACCAGTACTGTACCCATTATACACCGACAGACCTGTACCCACCAGTACTGTACCCATGTTATACAGTGACAGACCTGTACCCACCAGTACTGTACCCCAGTGTTATACAGTGACAGACCTGTACACAACAGTGCTGCACCCCAGTGTTATACAGTGACAGACCTGTACCCACCAGTACTGTACCCCAGTGTTATAGTGACAGACCGGTACCCCCAGTATTGTACCCCAGTGTTATACAGTGACAGACCTGTACCCACCAGTACTGTACCCCAATGTTATACACTGACAGACCCGTACCCACCAGTATTGTACCCCAGTGGTATACAGTGACAGATCTGTACCCACCAGTACTGTACCCGTGTTATACAGTGACAGACCTGTACCCACCAGTACTGTACCCCAGTGTTATACAGTGATAGACCTGTACCCACCAGTACTGTACCCGTGTTATACAGTGACAGACCTGTACCCACCAGTACTGTACTCCAGTACTATACAGCGACATACCTGTACCCACCAGTACTGTACCCCAGTGTTATACAGTGACAGACCTGTACCCACCAGTACTGTACCCGTGGTATACAGCGACAGACCTGTACCCACCAGTACTGTACCCCAGTGTTATACAGTGACAGACCTGTACACAACAGTGCTGCACCCCAGTGTTATACAGTGACAGACCTGTACCCACCAGTACTGTACCCCAGTGTTATAGTGACAGACCGGTACCCCCAGTATTGTACCCCAGTGTTATACAGTGACAGACCTGTACCCACCAGTACTGTACCCCAATGTTATACACTGACAGACCCGTACCCACCAGTATTGTACCCCAGTGGTATACAGTGACAGATCTGTACCCACCAGTACTGTACCCGTGTTATACAGTGACAGACCTGTACCCACCAGTACTGTACCCCAGTGTTATACAGTGATAGACCTGTACCCACCAGTACTGTACCCGTGTTATACAGTGACAGACCTGTACCCACCAGTACTGTACTCCAGTACTATACAGCGACATACCTGTACCCACCAGTACTGTACCCCAGTGTTATACAGTGACAGACCTGTACCCACCAGTACTGTACCCGTGGTATACAGCGACAGACCTGTACCCACCAGTACTGTACCCCAGTGTTATACAGTGACAGACCTGTACCCACCAGTACTGTACCCCAATGTTATGCAGTGACAGACCTGTACCCACCAGTACTGTACCCCAATGTTAGTGACAGACCTGTACCCACCAGTACTGTACCCCAATGTTATACACTGACAGACCCGTACCCACCAGTATTGTACCCCAGTGGTATACAGTGACAGATCTGTACCCACCAGTACTGTACCCGTGTTATACAGTGACAGACCTGTACCCACCAGTACTGTACCCCAGTGTTATACAGTGATAGACCTGTACCCACCAGTACTGTACCCGTGTTATACAGTGACAGACCTGTACCCACCAGTACTGTACTCCAGTACTATACAGCGACATACCTGTACCCACCAGTACTGTACCCCAGTGTTATACAGTGACAGACCTGTACCCACCAGTACTGTACCCGTGGTATACAGCGACAGACCTGTACCCACCAGTACTGTACCCCAGTGTTATACAGTGACAGACCTGTACACAACAGTGCTGCACCCCAGTGTTATACAGTGACAGACCTGTACCCACCAGTACTGTACCCCAGTGTTATAGTGACAGACCGGTACCCCCAGTATTGTACCCCAGTGTTATACAGTGACAGACCTGTACCCACCAGTACTGTACCCCAATGTTATACACTGACAGACCCGTACCCACCAGTATTGTACCCCAGTGGTATACAGTGACAGATCTGTACCCACCAGTACTGTACCCGTGTTATACAGTGACAGACCTGTACCCACCAGTACTGTACCCCAGTGTTATACAGTGATAGACCTGTACCCACCAGTACTGTACCCGTGTTATACAGTGACAGACCTGTACCCACCAGTACTGTACTCCAGTACTATACAGCGACATACCTGTACCCACCAGTACTGTACCCCAGTGTTATACAGTGACAGACCTGTACCCACCAGTACTGTACCCGTGGTATACAGCGACAGACCTGTACCCACCAGTACTGTACCCCAGTGTTATACAGTGACAGACCTGTACCCACCAGTACTGTACCCCAATGTTATGCAGTGACAGACCTGTACCCACCAGTACTGTACCCCAATGTTAGTGACAGACCTGTATCCACCAGTACTGTACCCCAGTGTTATACAGTGACAGACCTGTACCAACCAGTACTGTACCCGTGTTATAGTGACAGACCTGTACCCACCAGTACTGTACCCATTATACACCGACAGACCTGTACCCACCAGTACCGTACCCCAGTGTTATACAGTGACAGACTTGTACCCACCAGTACTGTACCCCAATGTTATGCAGTGACAGACCTGTACCCACCAGTACTGTACCCCAATGTTAGTGACAGACCTGTATCCACCAGTACTGTACCCGTGTTATACAGTGACAGACCTGTACCAACCAGTAGTGTACCCGTGTTATACAGTGACAGACCTGTACCCACCAGTACTGTACCCATTATACACCGACAGACCTGTACCCACCAGTACTGTACCCATGTTATACAGTGACAGACCTGTACCCACCAGTACTGTACCCCAATGTTAGTGACAGACCTGTATCCACCAGTACTGTACCCCAGTGTTATACAGTGACAGACCTGTACCAACCAGTACTGTACCCGTGTTATAGTGACAGACCTGTACCCACCAGTACTGTACCCATTATACACCGACAGACCTGTACCCACCAGTACTGTACCCCAGTGTTATACTGACAGACCTGTACCCACCAGTACCGTACCCCAGTGTTATACAGTGACAGACCTGTACCCACCAGTACTGTACCCCAATGTTAGTGACAGACCTGTATCCACCAGTACTGTACCCGTGTTATACAGTGACAGACCTGTACCAACCAGTAGTGTACCCGTGTTATACAGTGACAGACCTGTACCCACCAGTACTGTACCCATTATACACCGACAGACCTGTACCCACCAGTACCGTACCCCAGTGTTATACAGTGACAGACCTGTACCCACCAGTACTGTACCCCAATGTTAGTGACAGACCTGTATCCACCAGTACTGTACCCGTGTTATACAGTGACAGACCTGTACCAACCAGTAGTGTACCCGTGTTATACAGTGACAGACCTGTACCCACCAGTACTGTACCCATTATACACCGACAGACCTGTACCCACCAGTACTGTACCCATGTTATACAGTGACAGACCTGTACCCACCAGTACTGTACCCCAGTGTTATACAGTGACAGACCTGTACACAACAGTGCTGCACCCCAGTGTTATACAGTGACAGACCTGTACCCACCAGTACTGTACCCCAGTGTTATAGTGACAGACCGGTACCCCCAGTATTGTACCCCAGTGTTATACAGTGACAGACCTGTACCCACCAGTACTGTACCCCAATGTTATACACTGACAGACCCGTACCCACCAGTATTGTACCCCAGTGGTATACAGTGACAGATCTGTACCCACCAGTACTGTACCCGTGTTATACAGTGACAGACCTGTACCCACCAGTACTGTACCCCAGTGTTATACAGTGATAGACCTGTACCCACCAGTACTGTACCCGTGTTATACAGTGACAGACCTGTACCCACCAGTACTGTACTCCAGTACTATACAGCGACATACCTGTACCCACCAGTACTGTACCCCAGTGTTATACAGTGACAGACCTGTACCCACCAGTACTGTACCCGTGGTATACAGCGACAGACCTGTACCCACCAGTACTGTACCCCAGTGTTATACAGTGACAGACCTGTACCCACCAGTACTGTACCCCAATGTTATGCAGTGACAGACCTGTACCCACCAGTACTGTACCCCAATGTTAGTGACAGACCTGTATCCACCAGTACTGTACCCCAGTGTTATACAGTGACAGACCTGTACCAACCAGTACTGTACCCGTGTTATAGTGACAGACCTGTACCCACCAGTACTGTACCCATTATACACCGACAGACCTGTACCCACCAGTACCGTACCCCAGTGTTATAGTGACAGACTTGTACCCACCAGTACTGTACCCCAATGTTATGCAGTGACAGACCTGTACCCACCAGTACTGTACCCCAATGTTAGTGACAGACCTGTATCCACCAGTACTGTACCCGTGTTATACAGTGACAGACCTGTACCAACCAGTAGTGTACCCGTGTTATACAGTGACAGACCTGTACCCACCAGTACTGTACCCATTATACACCGACAGACCTGTACCCACCAGTACTGTACCCATGTTATACAGTGACAGACCTGTACCCACCAGTACTGTACCCCAGTGTTATACAGTGACAGACCTGTACACAACAGTGCTGCACCCCAGTGTTATACAGTGACAGACCTGTACCCACCAGTACTGTACCCCAGTGTTATAGTGACAGACCGGTACCCCCAGTATTGTACCCCAGTGTTATACAGTGACAGACCTGTACCCACCAGTACTGTACCCGTGTTATACACTGACAGACCTGTACCCACCGGTACTGTACCCCAGTGCTATACACCGACAGACCTGTACCAACCAGTACTGTACCCCAATGTTATACACTGACAGACCCGTACCCACCAGTATTGTACCCCAGCAGTATACAGTGACAGATCTGTACCCACCAGTACTGTACCCGTGTTATACAGTGACAGACCTGTACCCACCAGTACTGTACCCCAGTGTTATACAGTGATAGACCTGTACCCACCAGTACTGTACCCGTGTTATACAGTGACAGACCTGTACCCACCAGTACTGTACTCCAGTACTATACAGCGACATACCTGTACCCACCAGTACTGTACCCCAGTGTTATACAGTGACAGACCTGTACCCACCAGTACTGTACCCGTGGTATACAGCGACAGACCTGTACCCACCAGTACTGTACCCCAGTGTTATACAGTGACAGACCTGTACACAACAGTGCTGCACCCCAGTGTTATACAGTGACAGACCTGTACCCACCAGTACTGTACCCCAGTGTTATAGTGACAGACCGGTACCCCCCAGTATTGTACCCCAGTGTTATACAGTGACAGACCTGTACCCACCAGTACTGTACCCCAATGTTATACACTGACAGACCCGTACCCACCAGTATTGTACCCCAGTGGTATACAGTGACAGATCTGTACCCACCAGTACTGTACCCGTGTTATACAGTGACAGACCTGTACCCACCAGTACTGTACCCCAGTGTTATACAGTGATAGACCTGTACCCACCAGTACTGTACCCGTGTTATACAGTGACAGACCTGTACCCACCAGTACTGTACTCCAGTACTATACAGCGACATACCTGTACCCACCAGTACTGTACCCCAGTGTTATACAGTGACAGACCTGTACCCACCAGTACTGTACCCGTGGTATACAGCGACAGACCTGTACCCACCAGTACTGTACCCCAGTGTTATACAGTGACAGACCTGTACCCACCAGTACTGTACCCCAATGTTATGCAGTGACAGACCTGTACCCACCAGTACTGTACCCCAATGTTAGTGACAGACCTGTATCCACCAGTACTGTACCCCAGTGTTATACAGTGACAGACCTGTACCAACCAGTACTGTACCCGTGTTATAGTGACAGACCTGTACCCACCAGTACTGTACCCATTATACACCGACAGACCTGTACCCACCAGTACCGTACCCCAGTGTTATACAGTGACAGACTTGTACCCACCAGTACTGTACCCCAATGTTATGCAGTGACAGACCTGTACCCACCAGTACTGTACCCCAATGTTAGTGACAGACCTGTATCCACCAGTACTGTACCCGTGTTATACAGTGACAGACCTGTACCAACCAGTAGTGTACCCGTGTTATACAGTGACAGACCTGTACCCACCAGTACTGTACCCATTATACACCGACAGACCTGTACCCACCAGTACTGTACCCATGTTATACAGTGACAGACCTGTACCCACCAGTACTGTACCCCAATGTTAGTGACAGACCTGTATCCACCAGTACTGTACCCCAGTGTTATACAGTGACAGACCTGTACCAACCAGTACTGTACCCGTGTTATAGTGACAGACCTGTACCCACCAGTACTGTACCCATTATACACCGACAGACCTGTACCCACCAGTACTGTACCCCAGTGTTATACTGACAGACCTGTACCCACCAGTACCGTACCCCAGTGTTATACAGTGACAGACCTGTACCCACCAGTACTGTACCCCAATGTTAGTGACAGACCTGTATCCACCAGTACTGTACCCGTGTTATACAGTGACAGACCTGTACCAACCAGTAGTGTACCCGTGTTATACAGTGACAGACCTGTACCCACCAGTACTGTACCCATTATACACCGACAGACCTGTACCCACCAGTACCGTACCCCAGTGTTATACAGTGACAGACCTGTACCCACCAGTACTGTACCCCAATGTTAGTGACAGACCTGTATCCACCAGTACTGTACCCGTGTTATACAGTGACAGACCTGTACCAACCAGTAGTGTACCCGTGTTATACAGTGACAGACCTGTACCCACCAGTACTGTACCCATTATACACCGACAGACCTGTACCCACCAGTACTGTACCCATGTTATACAGTGACAGACCTGTACCCACCAGTACTGTACCCCAGTGTTATACAGTGACAGACCTGTACACAACAGTGCTGCACCCCAGTGTTATACAGTGACAGACCTGTACCCACCAGTACTGTACCCCAGTGTTATAGTGACAGACCGGTACCCCCAGTATTGTACCCCAGTGTTATACAGTGACAGACCTGTACCCACCAGTACTGTACCCCAATGTTATACACTGACAGACCCGTACCCACCAGTATTGTACCCCAGTGGTATACAGTGACAGATCTGTACCCACCAGTACTGTACCCGTGTTATACAGTGACAGACCTGTACCCACCAGTACTGTACCCCAGTGTTATACAGTGATAGACCTGTACCCACCAGTACTGTACCCGTGTTATACAGTGACAGACCTGTACCCACCAGTACTGTACTCCAGTACTATACAGCGACATACCTGTACCCACCAGTACTGTACCCCAGTGTTATACAGTGACAGACCTGTACCCACCAGTACTGTACCCGTGGTATACAGCGACAGACCTGTACCCACCAGTACTGTACCCCAGTGTTATACAGTGACAGACCTGTACCCACCAGTACTGTACCCCAATGTTATGCAGTGACAGACCTGTACCCACCAGTACTGTACCCCAATGTTAGTGACAGACCTGTATCCACCAGTACTGTACCCCAGTGTTATACAGTGACAGACCTGTACCAACCAGTACTGTACCCGTGTTATAGTGACAGACCTGTACCCACCAGTACTGTACCCATTATACACCGACAGACCTGTACCCACCAGTACCGTACCCCAGTGTTATAGTGACAGACTTGTACCCACCAGTACTGTACCCCAATGTTATGCAGTGACAGACCTGTACCCACCAGTACTGTACCCCAATGTTAGTGACAGACCTGTATCCACCAGTACTGTACCCGTGTTATACAGTGACAGACCTGTACCAACCAGTAGTGTACCCGTGTTATACAGTGACAGACCTGTACCCACCAGTACTGTACCCATTATACACCGACAGACCTGTACCCACCAGTACTGTACCCATGTTATACAGTGACAGACCTGTACCCACCAGTACTGTACCCCAGTGTTATACAGTGACAGACCTGTACACAACAGTGCTGCACCCCAGTGTTATACAGTGACAGACCTGTACCCACCAGTACTGTACCCCAGTGTTATAGTGACAGACCGGTACCCCCAGTATTGTACCCCAGTGTTATACAGTGACAGACCTGTACCCACCAGTACTGTACCCGTGTTATACACTGACAGACCTGTACCCACCGGTACTGTACCCCAGTGCTATACACCGACAGACCTGTACCAACCAGTACTGTACCCCAATGTTATACACTGACAGACCCGTACCCACCAGTATTGTACCCCAGCAGTATACAGTGACAGATCTGTACCCACCAGTACTGTACCCGTGTTATACAGTGACAGACCTGTACCCACCAGTACTGTACCCCAGTGTTATACAGTGATAGACCTGTACCCACCAGTACTGTACCCGTGTTATACAGTGACAGACCTGTACCCACCAGTACTGTACCCCAGTGGTATACAGCGACAGACCTGTACCCACCAGTACTGTACCCCAGTGGTATACAGCGACAGACCTGTACCCACCAGTACTGTACCCCAGTGTTACACAGTGACAGACCTGTACCCACCAGTACTTTACCCCAGTGTTACACAGTGGCAGACCTGTACCCACCAGTACTATACCCGTGTTATAGTGACAGACCTGTACCCACCAGTACTGTACCCGTTCCCACCAATACTGTACCCGTTAGTGACAGACCTGAACCCATGTTATAGTGACAGACCTGTACCCACCAGTACTGTACCCCAGTGGCATACAGTGACAGACCTGTACCCACCAGTACTGTACCCATGTTATACAGTGACAGACCTGTACCCACCAGTACTGTACCCATGTTATACGGTGAGTCCTGTACCCACCAATACTGTACCCGTTAGTGACAGACCTGTACCCACCAGTAGTGCCCGTGTTATACAGTGAGACCTGTACCCACCAGTACTGTACCCATGTTATACAGCGAGACCTGTACCCACCAATACTGTACCCGTTAGTGACAGACCTGTACCCACCAGTACTGTATCCCAGTGTTATAGTGACAAACCTGTACTGTGCCTGTTAGTGACAGACCTGTACGCACCAGTACTATACCCCAGTGTTAGTGAAAGACCTGTACCCCCCAGTACTGTACCCGTGTTACAGCGACAGACCTGTACTGTACCCGGTATACAGTGACAGATCTGTACTGTACCCGTTATAGTGACAGACCTATACCCATCAATACTGTATTCCAGTGTTATACAGTGACAGACCTGTACCCACCAGAACTGAACCCCAGTGTTACAGAGTAACAGACCTGTACTCTCCAGTACTGTACCCCAGTGTTATACAGTGACAGACCTGTGCCCACCAGTACTGTACCCCAGTGTTATAGTGACAAACCTGTACTGTGCCTGTTAGTGACAGACCTGTACGGACCAGTACTATACCCCAGTGTTAGTGAAAGACCTGTACCCCCCAGTACTGTACCCGTGTTACAGCGACAGACCTGTACTGTACCCGGTATACAGTGACAGATCTGTACTGTACCCGTTATAGTGACAGACCTATACCCATCAATACTGTATTCCAGTGTTATACAGTGACAGACCTGTACCCACCAGAACTGAACCCCAGTGTTACAGAGTAACAGACCTGTACTCTCCAGTACTGTACCCCAGTGTTATACAGTGACAGACCTGTGCCCACCAGTACTGTACCCGTGTTAGTGACAGATTTGTACCCACCAGTGTTAGACAGTTAGTCTTCTCTCTCCAGACACAACTCAGGTTTGGAGGGTAGAATCACTAACTGAACTGCTTGAGATTCTCTGGTCTGTGGCATTGAATGAAAATTCACCCAGCCACCCATTGTGTTTGCTGAATTCCCATCACACTCTACATATCCATGCAACATCACCCCGGTTATACAAAGCACGTGCTGGAACTAGACAGAGCAAAGGGGCTTTAGGGAAAGAGTGTGTTCTACAGGCATTCCAGCAAATGAGGTTTCACTAGATTAGAGAACTATTAAAGGCAGGTGAATTGAAGAGAATCGAGAATTAGTCACTTACTCTCAACAGCGTGTACTGCAAGGAAGAAAAGAAACAATTTTTAAAAGTAGAGAAGCATCATAGGGCAAACACACCGAAAACCCGACTAAATCTTGGAGAATGAAAATGGTGTCACACAGGTATAAGAGTACTGGGAAACAGAGCTTGGAGCTATTTGCTAAGCCCACATTTAATATGCATCACAGATAAGGCCATCTCTGATCACTTCCTTGTATCGCTCTCCACCTACATCCCCCTTCCCAACCCCACTTCCTTCTGCATCTGCCCCTGGAAAAAACGCTTCCCCCCCAAGTCACTTTCAAACTCCCAACTGCCCAGCCTTTGGCCCTCCATTTTACACAATACTTCTGCAGCTGTCAATCTGCTCAATCTCACCCTCACCTCCACCATTGATGCCACTGTCCCCAGTAAAACCATTACTCTCTCACCCTGGCCGTTCCCCCTGGTATGGCCCTCATCTCCACCCTCTTAAGTCCAAGGGATGCAGACTTGAATGTTTATGGCGGACAACTGGTTTAGCCATTCATCGCCAGATGTGGCTGGACCACATAAAGCACTATCCGGACCCGCTCTCCACTGCCAAAACTGCTCACTATTCCAGGAACATCCTGGAATGCAAAGATAACTCCCGGCTTCTCTTCTCCACTACAAATCGTCATCTTAAATCCCTCTCCCGTCTCCTCCACCCTCACCTCCAACAAGTGCAAGGAGCTCATGGACTACTTTGGCACTAAGATAGAGACCATCCGATCAGCTGCCTCTGCCCCTTCCCCGAGCTCGACGACCCAAACTTCCCCCAAGATTCCCCCTTGAACTCGCATCTTTCTCCAGTTTCTCTCCGATCTCCCCTCGTTCCCTCGCCGAGCTCATCTTGTCCATGAGACCCACTTCCTGCTCCCTCGACCCTATTCCCACCAAACTGCTGACCACCCAACTTCCCTTCCTGGCCCCCATGTTAGCTGCTATTGTTAACGGTTCCCTCTCCTCAGGTACTGTCCCCCTCTCCCTCAAATCTGCCGTCATCACCCCTCTCCTCAAAAAACCAACCCTTGATCCCTCCGTCCTTGCAAACTACCGCCCCATCTCCAACCTCCCTTTCCTCTCCAAAGTTCTTGAACATGTTGTCGCCTCCCAAATCCGTGCCCATCTTTCCCGCAATTCCATGTTTGTATCCCTCCAATCAAGTTTCTGCCCCGCCACAGCACTGAAAAGGCCCTTATCAAAGTCACAAGTGACATCCTCTGTGACTGTGACCATGGTAAACTATCCCTCCTCATCCTTCTTGACCTGTCTGCTGCCTTTGACACGGTTGACCACTCCATCCACCTCCAACGCCTCGCCACCATCGTCCAGCTGGGTGGGACTGCACTCGCCGGGTTCCATTCTTATCTATCTAATCGTAGCCAGAGAATCACCTGCAACGGCTTCTTTTCCCGCTCCCGCATCGTTACCTCTGGTGTCCCCCAAGGATCTATCCTTGGCCCCCTCCTATTTCTCATCTACATGTTGCCCCTCGGCAACATCAACCGAAAACAAATCATCAGGTTCCACATGTACACTGACAACACGCAGCTCTACCTCACTCGACCCCTCCACTGTCTCGGATTTGTCACGCTGCTTGTCCGACATCCAGTACTGGATGAGATAAAATTTCCTAATTAAATATTGGGAAGACCAAAGCCATTGTCTTCGGTCCCTGCCACAAACTCCATTCCCTAGCCACCGACTCCATCCCCCACCCTGGCCAGTCTCAGACTGTTCGCAACCTCAGCGTCCTGTCTGATGCCGAGCTGAGCTTCCCACCCATATCCTCTCCATCACGAAGACCGCCTACTTCCACCTCCGTAACATCACCCAATTCTGCCCCTGCCCGTCCGCTGCTGAAAGCCTCATCCATGACTTTGTTACTTCTAGACTTGAGCTCATCCAATCTCTGCTATCTGTATTCTAACTCACACAAAGTCCCGTTCACCCATCACCCCTTTTAAAATTCTCTTTCTTGTGTTCAAATCCCTCCACGGCCCCACCCCTCCCTATCTCTGTAATCTCCTCCAGCCCCACAACCGTCTGAGATCTCTGCACTCCTCCAATTCTGGCCTCTTGCGCATCCCTGATTTTAATCGCTCCACCATTGGCGGCCGTGCCTTCAGCTGCCGAGGCCCTAAGCTCTGGAATTCTCTCCCTAAACCTCTCCACGTGTCTCTCCTCTTTTAAGACCCTCCATAAAACCCACCTCTTTGACCAAGCTTTTAGTCAACGTCCTAATATCTGCTTCTTTGGCTCAGTGTTAATTTTCTTCTATTACCATGTTGTGAAGCGCCTTGGGACATTTTCCTACGCTAAAGGCACTATATAAATGCCAGTTGTTGTACCTTCCTTGAATAATTTGCCAAAATCCGCTGTGACAGGCACGTCCACCCATCCACCAACACCCCCTCTCCCCCCAAACCCAAACAAACTTTGGGAGAATTCGGTGCTTCCTCTTACCATGGACATGTGACTGCTGAAAACTTTTCCCAGGAGCAAAATGGAAATTCCCGGCCACCTGATCAACAAGAAGTGAAAAGATAGGAGTCAGTAAAAAAAATGGTAACCGACATCTAACCACAGACACACCACAATCACCATCCCTGGTAACCAACATCTAACCACAGACACACCACAATCACCATCCCCGGTAACGGATATCGAACCACAGACACACCACAATCACCATCCCCAGTAACGGATATCGAACCACAGACACACCACAATCACCATCCCCGGTAACTGATATCGAACCACAGACACACCACAATCACCATCCCCAGTAACGGATATCGAACCAGACACACCACAATCACCATCCCCGGTAACTGATATCGAACCACAGACACACCACAATCACCATCCCCGGTAACTGATATCGAACCACAGACACACCACAATCACCATCCCCAGTAACCAACATCTAACCACACACACACCTTGTTGACCTCCAGGAATCCGTAGACCTGGCAGCCCTCATTCTTCTGTTCCTGCAGTTTCTGGGTGAATCCTTCCCTCATGCACTGCTCAATGGTATCTGCATTTTTGAATGCCCAGCCTTTCCGCCTGTAGGCTTCACGCACATCAGCGCACGTGTTACAGCACCTGCACAGACCAATCAGGAGTGTTACAGCATCTGCACGGACCAATCAGGAGTGTTACAGCATCTGCACAGACCAATCAGGAGTGTTACAGCATCTGCACGGACCAATCAGGAGTGTTACAGCATCTGCACGGACCAATCAGGAGTGTTACAGCATCTGCACGGACCAATCAGGAGTGTTACAGCATCTGCACGGACCAATCAGCACGTGTTACAGCACCTGCACAGAACAATCAGGGGTGTTACTGTGCAGGAAAGTATAAACGTGCATGTAATGGCACACGGACTCTCTGCACACGGGACAGTATCTGCAGATCATCAGTTGAAAAGGGGTAATTTATCCCTCCAATTCCCTCCCCTCCGAGCACACTCTGGAACCTCATCCGAAGGGTCATTTTGCATCTGTCCTCACTAAAATAGTAACAGAGAGGGTTGATGAGGGTACTGCAGTAGATGTTGTATATATGGACTTTCAAAAGGCATTTGATAAAGTGCCACATAACAGACTTGCTCAGAAAATAGAAGCACATGGATTAAAGGGATGGTGGTAACTTGGGTACGTAATTGTCTAAGGGATAGGAGGCAGAGAGTAATGGTGAACGGATGTTTATCTGACTGGAGAGAAGTATGCAGTGGGGGCCCCCAGGGATCAGTATTAGGACCAGTGCTTTTCTTGTTGTATCTAATGGCCTGGACTTGGGTATAGGGAGTACAATTTTGAAGTTTGCGGATGATACAAAACTTGGCAACGTAGTAAATAGCGAGTGTGACAGCAGCAGACCTCAGGAGGACAGAAAAACTGGTGAAATGGACAGACACACGGCAGATGAAATTTAATGCAGAGAAGTGTGAAGTGATGCATTTTGGAAGGAAAAATGAGACACAATATAAACTGAATGGTACAATTTTAAAGGGGGTGCAGGAACAGAGAGACCTGGGGGTGTTCGTACACAAATCTTTGAAGGTGGCAGGACAAGTTGAGAAGGCTGTTAAAAAGCATATGGGATTCTAGGCTTTATAAATGGAGGAATAGAGTACAAAAGCAAGGAAGTTATGCTAAACCTTTGTAAAACACTGGTTAGGCCCCAGCTGGAGTATTGTGTTCATTTCTGGGCACCACACTTTAGGAAATATGTCAAGGCCTTGGAGAGGATGCAGAGGAGATTTACTAGAATGGTACCAGGGATGAACAACTTCAGTTTTTTGGGGAGACTGGAGAAACTGGGGTTGTTCTACTTAGAGCAGAGAAAATCAATGGAGGTTTAATAGAGGTGTTCAAAATTCTGAGGGTTTTGATAGAGTAGATAGGGAGAAACTGTTTCCACTGGCAGGAGGGTCAATAACCAGAGGACACAGATTTAAGATAATTGGCAAAAAGTCTAGGGAGGGAAATGAGAATTTATTTTACGCAGCGAGTTATGATGATCTGGAATGCGCTACCTGAAAGGGTGGAAGAAGCAGATTCAATAGTAACTTTCAAAAAGGAATTGGATAAATACTTGGAAAGGAGGAATTTGCAGGGCTATGGGCAAAGAGCAGGGGAGTTTTCTTTTAAATTTGTTTATGGGATGTGGGTGTCGCTGGCAAGGCCAGCATTTATTGCCCATCCCTAATTGCCCTTGAGAAGGTGGTGGTGAGCCGCCTTCTTGAACCGCTGCAGTCCGTATGGTGAAGGTACTCCCAACAGTGCTGTTAGGGAGGGAGTTCCAGGATTTTGACCCAGCAACGATGAAGGATCGGCAATATATTTCTAAGTCAGGATGGTGTGTGACTTGGAGGCGGTGGTGTTCCCATGCGCCTGCTGCCCTTGTCCTTCTAGGTGGAAGAGGTCGCGGGTTTGGGAGGTGCTGCTGAAGAAGCCTTGGCGAGTTGCTGCAGTGCATCTTGTAGATGGTACACACTGCAGCCACGGTACGCCGGTGGTGGAGGGAGTGAATGTTTAAGGTGGTGGATGGGGTGCCAATCAAGCGGGCTGCTTTGTCCTGGATGGTGTCGAGCTTCGAGTGTTGTTGGAGCTGCACTCATCCAGGCAAGTGGAGAGTATTCCATCACACTCCTTACTTGTGCCTTGTAGATGGTGGAAAGGCTTTGGGGAGTCAGGAGGTGAGACACTCACCGCAGAATACCTAACCTCTGACCTGCTCTTGTTGCCACAGTATTTATGTGGCTGGTCCAGTTAGGTTTCTGGTTAATGGTGAACCCAGGATGTTGATGGTGGGGGATTCGGCGATGGTAATGCCGCTGAATGTCACGGGGAGGTGGTTAGACTCTCGCTTGTTGGAGACAGTCATTGCCTGGCATTTCTGTGGCGCGAATGTTAACTGCCACTTAGCAGCCCAAGCCTGAACGTCGTCCAGGTCTTGTTGCATGCGGGCAGGGACTGCTTCATTATCTGAGGAGTTGTGAATGGCACTGAACACTGTGCAATCATCAGTGAACATCCCCATTTCTGACCTTATGTTGGAGGGAAGGTCATTGATGAAGCAGCTGAAGATGGTTGGGACTAATTGGACAGCTCTTTCAAAGAGCCGGCACAGGCACGATGGGTGGAATGGCCTCCTTCTGTGCTGTGAGATTCTACCTTGACAGGCAAAGTCCACAAGATATTCGGCTGTAGAAAGCATCACAGCCAGGCCTGATACTGACCTTGTCCGATATCCGGGGTTGCAGGATGGTAATCAGGAATGGGACAGTTGGTCAGTTTTTCCTCTCCCCCAGTCCGGGTACTGTAGCTCTCCGGGGACTGGACCCGGGATCCTCCTGGACCCCAGCTTCAGAGGCTTTCTTCCCCCCCATACTCCCTCAAGTCCAAAGATCCGATTGGTAACACTCACTTCATGTCCTCGGACTCTGCCCCATAACAGCTCTCGCACCGGTCTGGGTCCAGCTTCGTGGAATTGAACACCTCCTCCTGCTTCCCCAACTCTGGAAGAGAGAGAGAAACAAGTCATGAATCACGGAGCCAGAGAGAAACAAGACATGGAACACGGAGCCAGAGAGAAACAAGTCATGGAACACGGAGCCAGAGAGAAACAACACGTGGAACACGGAGCCAGAGAGAAACAAGACACGGAACACGGAGCCAGAGAGAAACAAGACACGGAACACGGAGCCAGAGAGAAACAAGACACGGAACACGGAGCCAGAGAGAAACAAGACACGGAACACGGAGCCAGAGAGAAACAAGACACGGAACACGGAGCCAGAGAGAAACAAGACACGGAACCAGAGAGAAACAAGACACGGAACACGGAGCCAGAGAGAAACAAGACACGGAACACGGAGCCAGAGAGAAACAAGACACGGAACACGGAGCCAGAGAGAAACAAGACACGGAACACGGAGCCAGAGAGAAACAAGACGTGGAACACGGAGCCAGAGAGAAACAAGACACGGAACACGGAGCCAGAGAGAAACAAGACGTGGAACACGGAGCCAGAGAGAAACAAGACGTGGAACACGGAGCCAGAGAGAAACAAGACGTGGAACTCGGAGCCAGAGAGAAACACGACGTGG
Organism: Squalus acanthias; assembly: GCA_030390025.1. Classification (NCBI taxonomy): domain Eukaryota; kingdom Metazoa; phylum Chordata; class Chondrichthyes; order Squaliformes; family Squalidae; genus Squalus; species Squalus acanthias. The sequence continues at coordinate 1,664,491 of CM059435.1, read as the reverse complement.
AACACGGAGCCATAGAAACAACACGTGGAACACGGAGCCAGAGAGACACAAGACATTTAACACGGAGCCAGAGAGAAACAAGACGTGGAACACGGAGCAAGAGAGAAACAAGACGTGGAACACGGAGCCAGAGAGAAACAAGACGTGAATCACGGAGCCAGAGAGAAACAAGACGTGGAACACGTAGCCAGAGAGAAACCAGACGTGGAACACGGAGCCAGAGAGAAACCAGACGTGGAACAAGGAGCCAGAGAGAAACAAGACGTGGAACACGGAGCCAGAGAGAAAGAAAACATGGAGCCAGGCAGAAACAAGACGTGGAACAAGGAGCCAGAGAGAAACAAGACGTGGAACACGGAGCCAGAGAGAAACAAGACGTGGAACACGGAGCCAGAGAGAAACAAGACGTGGAACACGGAGCCAGAGAGAAACAAGACATGGAACACGGAGCCAGAGAGAAACCAGACCTGGAACACGGAGCCAGAGAGAAACAAGACGTGGAACACGGAGCCAGAGAGAAAGAAAACGTGGAACACGGAGCCAGAGAAACAAGACGTGGAACACGGAGCCAGAGAGAAACAAGACGTGGAACACGGAGCCAGAGAGAAACAAGACGTGGAACACGGAGCCAGAGAGAAACAAGACGTGGAACACGGAGCCAGAGCGAAACAAGACGTGGAACACGGAGCCAGAGAGAAACAAGACGTGGAACACGGAGCCAGAGAGAAAGAAAACGTGGAACACGGAGCCAGAGAAACAAGACGTGGAACACGGAGCCAGAGAGAAACAAGACGTGGAACACGGAGCCAGTGAGAAACAAGACGTGGAACACGGAGCCAGAGAGAAACAAGACGTGGAACACGGAGCCAGAGCGAAACAAGACGTGGAACACGGAGCCAGAGAGAAACAAGACGTGGAACACGGAGCCAGAGAGAAACAAGACGTGGAACAAGGAGCCAGAGAGAAACAAGACGTGGAACAAGGAGCCAGAGAGAAACAAGACGTGGAACACGGAGCCAGTGAGAAACAAGACGTGGAACACGGAGCCAGTGAGAAACAAGACGTGGAACACGGAGCCAGAGAGAAACAAGACGGGGGGGCCGGAGCGGGCGCCGAGTCCGGGGGGGCCGGAGCGGGCGCCGAGTCCGGGGGGGCCGGAGCGGGCGCCGAGTCCGGGGGGGGCCGGAGCGGGCGCCGAGTCCGGGGGGGCCGGAGCGGGCGCCGAGTCCGGGGGGGCCGGAGCGGGCGCCGAGTCCGGGGGGGGGCCGGAGCGGGCGCTGACCCCAGGGGGGGAGCCAGAGCGGGCGCCGAGTCCGGGGGAGGGGGGCCAGAGAGGGCGCCGAGTCCGGGGGGCCGGAGCGGGCGCCGAGTCCAGGGGGCCGGAGCGGGCGCTGAGTCCTGGGGGCCAGAGCGGGCGCTGACCCCGGGGGGCCGGAGCGGGCGCCGAGTCCGGGGGTGGGGGACCGGAGCGGGCTTGACTGTGACACCTGAAGCCCAATGAATAGCCGACGACATTAAATGCCGAGCTCATTATGCAGATGATCATTGGGGAAGGTACCGGGGGACACTGGCTCCTGTGGAATCATCCTGGGACTCGGGTAATGCAGAGAAACAGCTGGAGTTTTGCTCGGAGGGTCTGGATCATCTTGGACACCCTCCCTGACAAGTCAACAATGTGCATTTACATAGCACCTTTAATGTAGCAAGTGTTCCAGCTTGCTTGCCCTGCCCTATCCGTTAGCCCACCTGAGCAGTTAAGTCGTGTTATTTAAAAGGTGTGTCTGTGGGTGCAGGGAATGGTCATCGCCTTCCCCCCCGGTCCGTTCTTACCATGTTTTTCCACCTCTGGAGTGACGATATTGCCCACCAGGTCCAGCCTCTTTTTGAAGAGGTTGTGTTCCACATCGAGCTGCTGCTCCCCAGCCACGTCCATCGCATCGATACTTAGATCTGTAGGTGGACAAGGAGCATCCCCATTAACACTGTATCTGCCACTGAAATATACCATGCGGGGAGAATGTGCAACTGCAGTTTCGTTATTACACTCGGGCACTGGTGTTCTGTCAGCCTTTTATCTCCTTTTTTGACCTTCCTAGTTTTTGTATGATCCCCCCACCCCCTTCAGCTTAGACGAGGGGGACCAGGAGGAGATCACCCTGTACCCAGGGCTCTTCCAGTGTTGCCCTGCCCCTCTCGCCTCACTGCAACCAGCGAGGACTCACAGATTTCTTGCTGGAGGTGTCCTGGGCTCAGTACCGCCTACTTCATCACAAACCAGATCACAAACTTGCACCAACACAGTGTCTTTAGAAAAATGTCCCACAGCACTTTACAATGGCTTACCGTACTTTTTTATTCTCATGCCTGAGAATGAGATAGTGGGGGGCGGCGACAAAAGCTTGGAGACGCAGAGGGGTTTAGGGAGGGAATTCCAGAGTGTGGGGCCGAGGCCGCCAATGATGGAGCGATGGGAGACCAATGCACAAGGGGCTGGAATAAGAACAAACAGAGAGTTTGGGGGTGGGGGGAGGGGTGTAGGTGGTTACAGAGATAGGGAGGGGGCGAGGCCATAGAGTGATTTGAAAACAAGGATGAGAATTTCCAATTTAAGGCATTGCCGGACCGGGAGTCAATGTAGGTCAGTGAGCAGGGGGGTGATGGTTGAACGGGACTTGGTGCGAGATAGGATATGGGGCAGCAGAGTTTTGGATGAGCTCAAGTTTACGTAGGATGGAAGATGGGAGGCAGGCCAGGAGAGCGTTAGAATAGTCAAGTCGAGAGGTAACAAAGGCATGGATGAGGGTTTCAGCAGCAGATGGGCTGAGGCAGGGGCGGAGTCAGGCGATGTTACGGAGGTGGAAGTAGGCGGTCTTAGTGATGGAGTGGATATGGGGTGGAAGCTCAGCTCAGGGTCAAATAGGACACCGAAGTTGCGAACAGAGCAGGGAAGGGGAGACGAGGACAGGGAACGGGGGGGAGGGAGGGGGGAACGGGGGGGGGGGGGGAGGGAGGGGGGAACGGGGGGGGGGGGGGGG
>CM059435.1:1538053-1661256 GCA_030390025.1 Squalus acanthias | reverse complement strand
CCCCCCCCCCCCTCTCTCCCCACTCCCCCCCCCTCTGCTCACCCCAACGCAGCCTGGTTGCATATTGCACAGGAGGACACAAGCAGAGATGTTGTCAGGAGGACCAGGCTGCAGTGGCGCAAACCTTTCAATGATCTCAGTAGATCACGAAACGTTACTGCAAAGCCACACTTAACCTCATCCTGCTGTGCCTCTCATCACATCCCCATCACTCTGCCTTCCCTACCCTACTCCTGCACATCCTTACTCACACCAACATACCTTGCACCTCCACCCATCCCTCTCTCTCAATCTACATCATTACATCCCCATCTCACTAGCCACCCCTCACACTCAGCCTCATATTGTCCAATTATACCACTAACAACACACAATAGTAGGCATTTGGGTGTTTTCACCAATGTTTCCCCTGCAGAGGAAACTACAAGGGTATGATGGACAAGTTGGCCATGGTAGATTGGGAGACTACACTAAAAGGTATGAAGGTGAACATACAATGGCTAACATTCAAAGAAATAATGCATAATTTGCAACAAACATATATTCCTCTAGGGCATTAAAAACCCAAAAGGAAAAGTGATCCAACCATGGCTAACAAAATAAATTAAAGCTAGTATTAAGTCAAAGGAGGAAGCTTATAAAGTTGCCAGAAAAAGCAGTCAGCCTGAGGATTGGGATCTTTTTAGAAATCAGCAAAGGGGGACCAAGAAATTGATAAAGAAAGGGAAAATGAAATATGAGCACAAACTATCGAAAAATATAAAAACGGATTGTAAAAGCTTCTATAGGTATGTGAAAAGGAAAAGACTGGTGAAGGTAAATGTAGGTCCTTTACAGTCAGAGACGGGAGAATTTATAATGGGGAAATGGCAGGGAAATTAAATAAATACTTTGTTTCTGTCTTCACGGAGGACAACACAAAAAACCTCCCAGAAATACGAGAAAACCAAGGGTGTGGCGAGAATGAGGAACTTAAAGAAATTATTATTAGTAAAAAAACAGTGCTAGCAAAATTAATGGGACTAAAAGTCAATAAATCCCAAGGACCAGATGACCTACATCCTAGGGTTTTGAAAGAGGTGGCCATTGGGATAGTGGACGCATTGGTTGTCATCTTCCAAAATTCTATAGATTCTGGAATGGTTCCTGCAGATTGGAGGATAGCAAATGTAACCCCACTATTTAAGAAAGGAGGGAGAGAGAAAACGGGGAACTACAGACCTGTTAGCCTAACATCAGTAGTTGGGAAAATGCTGGAATCCATTATAAAGGATGCAATAACTGGGCACTTAGAAACTAATAGTAAGATTGGGCAGAGTCAACATGGATTTATGAAAGGGAAATCCTGTTTGACAAACCTATTGGAGTTCTTTGAGGATGTAACTAGTGGTGTAGACAAAGGGGAACTGGTAGATGTGGTGTATCTGGATTTTCAGAAGGCCTTCAATAAAGTCCCACACAAGAGGTTGGTGAACAAAATTAGGGCACATGGAATTGGGGGTAATATACTAGCATGGATTGAGGATTGGTTAACAGACAGAAAACAAAGAGTAGGGATAAATGTGTCTTTTTCAGGATGGCAGGCTGTAACTAGTGGGGTACCACAAGGATCGGTGCTTGAACCCCAGCTATTCACAATCTATATCAATGATTTGGATGAGGGAACTAAATGTAACATTTCCAAATTTGCTGATGATACAAAGCTAGGTGGCAGTGTCAGTTGTGAAGAGGATGTGAAGAGGCTTCAAGGGGATCTTGACAGGCTCAGTGAGTGGGTGAGAACATGGCAGATGGAATATAATGTGGATAAATGTAAAGTTATCCACTTTGGTAGAAAAAACAGAAAGGCAGAGTATTTCCTAAATGGTGAAAGATTGGGGAATGCAGATGCTCAAAGGGACCTGGGTGTCCTTGTACATGAGTCACTGAAAGTGAATGTGCAGGTGCAGCAAGCCATTAGGAAGGCAAATGGTATGCTGGCCTTCATTACAAGAGGATTTGAGTACAGGAGTAAAGAAGTCTTACTCCAATTATATAGGGCCTTGGTGAGACCACACCTGGAGTACTGTGTACAATTTTGGTCTTCTTACCTAAGGAAGGATATACTTGCCATAGAGGGAGTGCAACGAAGGCTCATGAGATTGATTCCTGGGATGGCGGGACTGTCGTATGAGAAGAGATTGAGTAAACTAGGCCTGTATTCTCTTGAATTCAGAAGAATGAGAGGGGATCTCATTGAAGCATACAAAATTATTACAGGGCTTGATAGGGTGGATGCTGGGAGAATGTTTCCCTTGGCTGGGGAGTCTAGAACCAGGGGCCACAGCCTCAGGATAAAGGGTAGGCCATTCAGGACTGAGATGAGAAGAAATTTCTTCACACAGAGGGTGGTGAATCTTTGGAATTCTCTACCCCAGAGGACTGTGGAGGCTCAGTCATTGGGTATATTCAAAACAGAAATCGATAGATTTCTGACTAGTAAAGGCATCAAGGGATATGGCAATAGGGCCGGTGAATGGAGTTGAGGCAGAAGATCAGCCATGATCTCATTGAATGGCGGAGCAGGCTCGAAGGGGCGAATGGCCGACTCCTGCTCCTATTTCTTATGTTCTTATGTTCATGTGAAGTTTCCGTTGATGTGTTGCCAAACATTGAAATCTTTATTTTCCACACTTTGCCTTCTTGGACATATTTGTGTGCACCTTTTGGAAGTGGCTTAGTGAGTTGCAGTGAATGGTGAGACATAATGCTACCCCCAACCGCCCCGCCCCCCCGCCCCCCACAATGGTGATGGGTGTGAAAGGAATGGCTTGGGCATTGTAGGGATGCTTTATGGTGTTGATGTGGGGTGGTGCCAACCTGGCGCATCATGTGGTAGCCAGGGTGTACAGCATCAAGTGAAGTAAATCTGGCCATGGTGAGACCATCCCTGGCGTTCTGGGCAACAATGTGGTCGGGTGCTGATGCCCCGTGTCCTGTGCAGCATCAGGTGATTGCGGAGTAGGTTGGTGGTGTTGTTGGTGATGCTGGTGTGCCTGGTGATGTTGGTGTTGGGGCTGATCGTGGTGAAATTTTTTCAAGGGTACCGATGCTGCTGGAATAGATGACAGGTGAAGTTGAGATGAAAGAAGTGATCTGTCAATGGTGAGAGTGGTTGCTCCAAGGAGGTGACAGTGAATAGAGAGTTTACTCCAAACACTTCAAAACTGCATAAAGCTGAAAAGTGTATTCCAAATCCTGAAGGCTCCAGCTTCTAACATTGAAAAGTGAACAGCTGTGAAATGGTAGCTTTTATACCACTTTTGCAGCTGTCAACTATTCAGAGAAATGGAGAGTCATTGAGAACCAACATTGGGATACCGACCCGCAGCGGACCTGCCTCCGAGCCTGCCCGCAAAATTCCGGCCCAAGTATTTGTTTAATTTCTCTGCCAGTTCCTTATTCCCCATTATAATTTCTCCTGTCTCAGCCTGTAAGGGACCCACATTTACTTTCGCTAATCTTTTCCTTTTTACATACCTATAGAAGCTTTTACAGTCTGTTTTTATGTCTCTCGCTAGTTTACTCTCATATTCTATTTTCCCTTTCTTTATCAATTTCTTGGTCCTCTTTTGCTGAATTCTATAATCCTCCCAATCCTCAGGCTTACTATTTTTGGCAACATTATACGCTTCTTCCTGTAATCTAATACTATCTTTACTTTCTCTTGTTAGCCACGGTTGGACTATTTTTCCCGTGGTGTTTTTATTCCTTAAGGGGTGTATATTCGTTGCGAATTATGAATTATTTCTTTAAATTGCTTTTCTACTGTCATATCTTTTAATCTAGTTTCACAACCTACCTTAGCCAACTCGCCCCTCATACCTACGTAGTTTGCCTTGTTCAAATTTAGGACCCTAGTTTCGGACTTAACTAAGTCACTCTCAAACTCAACATAAAATTCTATCATATTATGATCATTGCTCTCCAGAGGCTCCTTTTACTCCAAGGTTATTAATTAACCCTGTCTCATTGCACAGTACTAGATCTAAAATAGCCAATTCCCTTGTAGATTCCTTGACATACTGATTTAGAAAACTATCTCGAATGCATTCCATGAACTCTTCCTCTGCATTATTTCTGCAAATTTGGTTTGCCCAGTCTATATGAAAGTTAAATTCCCCCATGATTACTGTATTACCCTTGTTACATGCAACTCTAATTTCCTGATTTATACACTGCCCGCCACTACAACCACTGTCAGGGGCCTATAGACTACTCCCATTAGTGTTTTCTGCCCCTTGTTGTTTCTTAGCTCCACCCAAACTGATTTTACATTTTGTTTTTCTGAGCCAAGATCCTTTCTCTACTGTCTTTATTCCTTCCTTTTTGATCAGGACTATCACTCCTCCTTTTCCATTTTGCCTATCTCTTCTAAAAGTCAAATATCCTGGAATATTTAGTTCCCAACCTTGGTCACTCTGCAACCACGTCTCTGTAATGGCTATTAAATCAAACCCATTTATTTCCCTCTGCGCTATTCATCTATTTTGTTGCGAATGCTTTGTGCATTCAGCTATAGTACCTTTAGCTTTAACTTTTTTCTATTTTTTCCCTGTCAGCTTTGGCTCAGTTGGTAGCACACTCGCCTCTGAGTCAGAAGGTTGTGGGTTCAGAGTCCCACTCCAGAGACTTGTGCACAAAAATCTAGGCTGACACTTCAGTACAGTACTGAGGGAGTGCTGCACTGTCGGAGGGTCAGTACTGAGGGAGTGCCGCACTGTCGGAGGGGCAGTACTGAGGGAGCGCTGCACTGTCGGAGGGGCAGTACTGAGGGAGCGCCGCACTGTTGGAGGGTCAGTACTGAGGGAGTGCTGCACTGTCGGAGGGGCAGTACTGAGGGAGTGCTGCACTGTCAGAGGGGCAGTACTGAGGGAGCGCCGCACTGTCAGAGGGACAGTACTGAGGGAGTGCTGCACTGTCGAAGGGGCAGATCTGAGGGAGTGCCGCACTGTCGGAGTGGCAGTACTGAGGGAGCGCCGCACTGTCGGAGGGGCAGTACTGAGGGAGTGCCGCACTGTCGGAGGGGCAGTACTGAGGGAGCGCCGCACTGTCTGAGGGGCAGTACTGAGGGAGCGCCGCACTGTCGGAGGGGCAGTACTGAGGGAGTGCTGCACTGTCGGAGGGGCAGTACTGAGGGAGTGCTGCACTGTCGGAGGGTCAGTACTGAGGGAGTGCTGCACTGTCGGAGGGTCAGTACTGAGGGAGTGCTGCACTGTCGGAGGGTCAGTACTGAGGGAGTGCTGCACTGTCGGAGGGTCAGTACTGAGGGAGTGCTGCACTGTCGGAGGGTCAGTACTGAGGGAGTGCTGCACTGTCGGAGGGTCAGTACTGAGGGAGTGCTGCACTGTCGGAGGTGCAGTTTTTTGGATGAGACGTTAAACCGAGGCCCCGTCTGCTCTATCAGGTGGACGTAAAAGATCCCATGGCACTATTTTGAAGAAGATCAGTGGAGTTCTCCCCAGTGTCCTGGCCAATATTTATCCCTCAATCAACATAACAAAAACAGATTATCTGGTCATTAGCACATTGCTGTTTGTGGGAGCTTGCTGAGCTCATAATTGGCTGCCATGTTTCCTACATTACAACAGTGACTCCACTTCAAAAAGTACTTCATTGGCTGTAAAGAGCTTTGGGACGCCCGGTGGTCGTGAAAGGAGCTATAGAAATGCAAGTCTTTCTTTCTTTCTTTCTTTGATGTCAGTTTAGTCACTAATGCCCTATTACCTTTATTAATCTTTCTGTCCCTTCCTGACCCACTCTGCTTATCTTTACCCAGATCACTACTCTGCTCTACAGCCTTGACATTTCTCTTACTGCTTTTGAATTTACCCTTTCCTGAATCCTCCCACCCACCCCTTCATTAGTTTAAAGCCCTATCTACCGCCCTAGCTGAAGTGCTCTTGCACAGAGCTGGCACAGGCTCGACAGGACAAATGACCTCCTACTGTGCTGTATCGATTCTATGATTAATTCAAGCCCTTACAGCCGTTGCAAGTTGAATACGGTAGCACAAGGTTCTAATAGTTAATAATAAACCAGATCTCCATTTTGCAATATTTTCCATGTTGTCCTAATTACACAGGGGCCTCACGTTATTTATTATTCCCGTCAGTACTTGCAAAATATTCACAAACCTCTTCACCTTGAAGCACTGCTAGATTTCAGTGACTATCAGTAGTGGCACTTGAACCCTCACCAGTAAGGACAGGAAGAGAAAATGTTTTGTTACTCTACTACTCAACAAGGTGAACTTTTCTGGCATTATTTCTTTGCCTGAGGCACAGAACTAACCACGGTGAGAAGGTAACACGGTGGCATAGTGGTTAGCACTGGTGCCTCACAGCGCCAGGGACCCGGGTTCGAATCTGGCCTCGGGTGATTGTCTGTGTGGAGTTTGCACATTCTCCCCGTGTCTGCGTGGGTTTCCTCCGGGTGCTCCGGTTTCCTCCCACAGTCCAAAAATGTGCGGGTTAGGTTGATTTGGCTATGATAAATTGACCTTAGTGTTAGGGGGGGATTAAATATGTGGGGTTACGGGGATAGGATGGGATATGTTAGGGGGAATTAAATACGTGGGGTTACGGGGATAGGGTGGGATATGTGTCAGTGCAGGCTCGATGGGCCGAAATGGCCTCTATCTGTACTGTGGGGATTCTGTGTGAGAAAGCAGGGACAGGGTACTGGATTTGGATGATCAGCCATGATCGTATTGAATGGTGCAGCAGGCTCGACGGGCCGAATGGCCTACTCCTGCTCCTATCTTCTATGTTTCTATGTAATGATTGCAAGCACTGTTAACATTTCATTTATATTTATTTTGTGTTTATTAAAAAGACAATACAGTGCGTGTTTATCAGTGCAATCGTTTCAGTGATATTATGCAGGTAAAGTAGATTTGATTTCCGTAAAACTGAAGTAACTGCAGTAAGAAAGCGATAGGAGTTTGAGAATTATTGTAAGCTTTCTCGTTTCAAGTTTATGAATGTAATAGCACTTGACGTACAGTAGATACTTAAAACAGTAATAGCCAACAATTTTCAAGAAGGGTGGTAGGGATAAACCAGGGAATTACAGGCCAGTGAGCCTAACATCAGTGGTAGGGAAATTATTGGAAAAAATTCTGAGGGACAGAATTAGTCTCCACTTGGAGAGGCAAGGATTAATCAAGGCATGACTTTGCCAGGGGGAGATCATGTCTAACCAATTTGATTGAATTTTTCGAGGGGGTGACTAGGTATGTGGATGAGGGTAGTGCAGTTGATGTAGTCTACATGGACTTCAGTAAGGCTTTTGACAAAGTCCCACATGGGAGACTGGTCAAGAAGGTAAGAGCCCATGGGATCCAGGGCAATTTGGCACATTGGATCCAAAATTGGCTTAGTGGCAGGAGGCAGAGGGTGATGGTCGAAGGTTGTTTTTGTGACTGGAAGCCTGTGTCCAGTGGTGTACCGCAGGGATCGGTGCTGGGTCCTTTGCTGTTTGTAGTGTACATTAATGATTTAGATATGCATGTTGGAGGTATGATCAGCAAGTTCGCAGATGAAACGAAAATTGGTGGAGTGGTAAATAGCGAGGAGGGAAGCCTCAGGCTACAGGACGATATAGACGGGATGGTTAGATGGGCAGAACAGTGGCAAATGGAATTTAATCCTGAAAAGTGTGAGGTGATGCATTTTGGGAGGACTAAAAAGGCAAGGGAATACACAATGAATGGTAGGATCCTAGGAAGGACAGAGGATCAGGGGGACCTTGGTGTGCATGTACATAGATCCCTGAAGGCAGCAGGACAGGTAGATAAGGTGGTTAAAAAGGCATATGGGATACTTGCCTTCATTAGCCGAGGCATAGAGTATAAGAGCAGGGAGGTTATGATGGAGCTGTACAAAACGCTAGTTAGGCCACAGCTGGAATACTGTGTGCAGTTCTGGTCACCACACTATAGGAGGGATGTGATTGCATTGGAGAGGGTGCAGAGGAGATTCACCAGGATGTTACCTGGGCTGGAGCGCTTCAGCTATGAAGAGAGACAGAACAGGCTGGGGTTGTTTTCCTTGGAGCAGAGAAGGCTGAGGGGGGACCTGATTGAGGTGTACAAAATTATGAGGGGCATAGATAGGGTAGATAGAAAGGAGCTTTTCTCCTTAGTAGAGGGGCCAATAAGCAGGGGGCATAGTTTCAAGGTAAGGGGCAGGAGGTTTAGAGGGGATTTGAGGGAAAACTTTTTCACCCAGAGGGTGGTTGGAATCTGGAACTCACTGCCTGAAAGGGTGGTAGAGGCAGGAACCCTCACAACATTCAAGAAGCATTTAGATGAGCACTTGAAACGCCATAGCATACAAGGCTACGGACCAAGTGCTGGAAAATGGGATTAGAATAGACAGGGCTTGATGGCCGGCGCGGACACGATGGGCTGAAGGGCCTCTTTCTGTGCTGTATAACTCTGAGTCTAATTTTATAAATTGCTGACATAGAAAATATAAAGCTCAGGTTTATCCCTGGTTTGGAAATTTAAAAATATTATGCAAAGATTTTAAAGTGAATACTTGTATTTGTGTGTCGTGTGAGTCAGTCAAGTGACCACTCAGAGTTCTTGGACAAGACACAAATAGGCAGCAGCCAGTATGTTTTAGCAATAGATCAGATTTATTAAGCTTACAGCGTAATCAATACTTAACATTAGGCGATAGTAACGAATAGCTCGCAGCCCTTGGTTTCTGGAGCCTTTCGGACACAGGCAACGTCGTCGCAGGTCTGTTCCTTATCTTCGCAGCAAATCTCTGTGAAAAACTGTTCTTTGAGTATCGAGGTTTTAACAACAGTTCATTTGGCCAGTGTCCATATATGGTCTTTAACAAAATCACCTTTTTTAATTGGTTCTAATGGTCAAAATACCATTGTCACTCAGGTTAAGGCTAGTAACCTGGCCACTCCTTTTCCAGTACATTTCCACTAACTCTGCCCCGCTGTCGTGTTATCTTGTTTATAGCTTTTCACCCCATTGGAATTTACCATATCTCTTTCATTTCTAGCTTCAAGCAGTACAAGGCCGTTCTCTACCAAGGGCCAGCCCATTTCAGCGCTAGTCTTACATAGAAACATAGAAACATAGAAGATAGGAGCAGGAATTGGCCATTCGGCCCCTCAAGCCTGCTCCGCCATTCAATGAGATCATGGCTGATCATCCAAATTCAGTACCCTGTACCTGCCTTCTCCCCATATCCCTTGATACCTTTAGCTTTAAGAAATATATCTAACTCATTCTTGAATATATTTAATGACTTGGCCTCAACTACCTTCTGTGGTAGAGAATTCCACAGGTTCACCACTCTCTGGGTGAAGAAATTCTTCCTCATTTCTGTCCTAAATGGCTTACCCCTTATCCTTAGATTATGACCCCTGGTTCTGGACTCTCCGACCATTGGGAACATTCTTCCTGCATCTAGTTTGTCCAGACCTGTCAGAATTTTGTAAGTTTCAATGAGATCCCCTCTCATTCTTCTATACTCCAGCGAGTATAAGTCCAATCAACCCAATCTCTCCTCATATGTCATTCCTGCCATCCCAGGTATCAGCCTTGTGAATCTTTGCTGAACTCCTTCCATGGCAAGAACATCCTTCCTCAGATAAGGCGACCAAAACTGCACACAGTACTCAAGGTGTGGTCTCACCAAGGCCCTGTACAACTGCAGCAAGACATCCCTGTTCCTATACTCAAACCCTTTCGCTATGAAGGCCAACATACCATTTGCCGCCTTCACCGCCTGCTGCACCTGCATGCTTACCTTCAGCGACCGGTGCACAAGGACACCCAGGTCTCGTTGCACTTCCCCTTCTCCCAATCTATTGCCATTCAGATAATAGTCTGCCTTTCTGTTTTTGACACCAAAGTGGATAACCTCGCATTTATCCACGTTATATTGCATCTGCCACGCTTCTGCCCACTCACCCAACCTGTCCAAATCATCCTGGAGTTTCTCAGCATCCTCCTCGCAGCACACACGCCCACCCAGCTTTGTGTCATCTGCAAACTTGGAGATATTACATTTAATTCCCTTATCCAGATCATTAATGTATATTATGAATAGCTGGGGTCCAAGGACCGATCCCTGCGGTACCCCACTAGTCATTGCCTGCCACTCGGAAAAAGAACCATTAATTCCTACTCTCTCCTTTCTGTCCGCCAACCAGTTCTCTATCCAAGTCAATACCTTGCCCCCAATCCCATGTGCCTTAACTTTACACGCTAATCTCTTGATTGGTATCCAGACTATCTCACTTTAATCTTCCAGATAAATATCTTAACTTCCATGATCTCTCTCATTTTATTGGAATTTATACTAATTATCCTTTAAATATTGTTGCAATTAGTTTTGTTAAGCGAGTTCTATACAGCATTATAATGGGCCAGAAATTCGGGTCAGAGGCTTCCCGCGGGCGCAAGCCTCCGACCTGCACTTACATAGCACGCCTGCCGTTGTGCTGTGGGCCCGTGTGGGATTCCGATCCTGGGCCTCCTCCAGCTGCCGATGTGCAGTGCTCGCGTATCCCAGCGGCGAAGTTAGTTCGAAGCGTCCCCTGGGATCACGTGGGCCATGGAGAGCCAATCGGAGCAGCGAATCTTCATTCATAGATTTGATAGGAAGACCTGTCAAATCTATGAATAGAGATCGGCCCCAAAACCTAAGTAAAACTTCAAATTTTTTTTTAAAATCACATTTTTAAAAGAACTATAAATTACATAAATTAACTATTTTAAACAAAAATTTAAATTTTTGAAAAAATTAATTAAAGTTTTTAACGGGGCTAAAAATAAACTTACCTTTCTTTAAAGTATTTAAAAATGCTAAACCTGTGGAAATTTTTTTTCAATTTTACTTAATTCACCTCTTACCTTGTTAAAAGCAGGCCTTGCGCCTCCTTTTTCCACGCGCAGCTGCTAGGGACTTACCCGCACGGAGAAACCTGTAAAAAAAAAAAAAAAAGCGGAAGTTCCATGTCTACGCGCTGCCTCTCCGGCGCACGCGTTTGACCTGTGAACCCCTTCCTTCAAGAGAACGGAAGTTCTGGTTTCCAGCGCATGCGCGAAACCGGCACTTTCGTTGGCCTTACGGGTGAGTACACAGCGCGTACTCACCCGTGGGGACCCGAATTTCTGGGCCAATATGTTTTTCTTAGCAATTTAATGATTTGACCTTCACTTGCAGTCTGTGGCTGTTTGTTGTCAAAACTGCTTTTGACTGTCTGCAGCTACATTTTGAACAAGTCTTAGCTTTCTAGTTACCCAGGAGTAATTATGGGTAATATTATTTGGTCAATGGCTACACTTAAAGTTATACATATATGATTCTCATCTACTAAATATCTTTAAATATCAGCTTTTTACCTCAGAACAGGGGGAGGCCATTCAGCCCCTTGAGCCTGATCTGTACCTGAACTCCATTTACCCGCCTTTGCTCCATATCCCTTGATACCCCTTTACCCAACAAAAATCGATCGATCTCAGTTATGAAAGCTCCACTTGAACCCCAGCATCTGCAGCCTCTTGGGGGAGAGAGTTCCAGATTTCCACTACCCTTTGTGCAAAGAAGTGCTTCCTGACTATTTTAGATCTAGTATTGAGCAATGAGAAAGGGTTAATTAATGACCTTGTAGTAAAGGGGCCTTTATAGAAAAGTGACCATAATATGATAGAATTTTATATTGAGTTTGAAAGTGATTTAGTTAAATCCAAAACTAGGGTCTTAAATCTAAACAAAGCAAACTACGTAGGTATGAGGGGCGAGTTGGCTAACGTAGACTGGAAAACTACATTAAAAGGTATGACGGTATACAAGCAATGGCTAGCATTTAAAGAATTAATACATAATTTACAACAAATATACATTCCTTTAAAGCACAAAAACCCCACAGGAAAAGTGGTCCAACCGTGGCTAACAAGAGAAGTTAAAGATACTATTAGATCAAAGGAAGAGGCTTATAATGTTGCCAAAAAGAGTAGTAAGCCTGAGGAGTGGGAGGATTTTAGAATTCAGCAAAGGAGGACCAAGAAATTGATTTAAAAAAAAAGGGAAAATAGAATATGAGAGTAAACTAGTGAGAGACAAAAACAGACTGTAAAAGCTTCTATAGGTATGTAAAAAGGGAAAGATTGGCGAAAGTAAATGTGGGTCCCTTACAGGCTGAGACAGGAGAAATTATAAT
The DNA here is from genome assembly GCA_030390025.1 of Squalus acanthias. NCBI lineage: Eukaryota > Metazoa > Chordata > Chondrichthyes > Squaliformes > Squalidae > Squalus > Squalus acanthias. The sequence goes on along the minus strand of CM059435.1, from coordinate 1,649,013 downwards.
GGGGAATAAGGAAATGGCAGGGAAATTAAACAAATACTTTGGGCTGGATTTTCATAGGGCCGTGGAGGCGGGTTTGGAGGCATGTGGGGGGTTAAAATTGTGAAAAGTGGCGGGCAGACTTGATCCCGCCTCCATTCCGCCTCCACGCAATTTTGATAAAATCGTGTTTGGTGTTCCCGACTCCGTCCCACCTCCAAGAGGCGGGAGAGGCCATTAAAGCCCTTAACAAGCCCTAAATTGGCTCTGTAATGCCATTTTGAAACGTTTTAGCTAGTTTAACCCTTTTCTGACGTGAAGCACGCCTGATGTGAAACACGCCAGTGAAACCTGGCGGGAGCACAAGTGGATAGCTGACTATCAGCTGCAGGTCCACTATTACAATGGAGATGTGATGAAGGTAGTAGTAGTATTAGGTCTGAAAGTCGCCTCTGATGCTGCTGCATTGAATGTCTTCAGAGACTGCCTGGCCTTTGCTGTGAGAGGACCTGGATGCAAAATAAAATTCGCTCTCTCTGATGCTGCTCATTTTGCATCCAGGTCCTCTCACAGCAAAGGCCAGGCAGTCTCTGACCTGCAATGCAGCTGCAATGATGACATCATCAGAGGCGACTTTCAGACTGAAACCACTAATTGGTTCATGGGTTCCCACATGCTGGAACTCAATTGCCCAATTAGGTGAAAATTGCAGCAATCTCCCACGTCAAATTGCAGTCGGGTGGATAACACGAAATGCGGATGACACGACCCCAACCCGCCCCAGTATCAAAATCCAGCCCTTTGTGTCTGTCTTCACGGAAGAAGACGCCAAAATCTTCCTAGAAATAGTGGAGAATCAATCCAGCGAGAATGAGGAACTGAAAGAAATTAGTATTAGTAAAAAATAGTACTGGAGAAATTAATGGGACTGAAAGCCGATAAATCCCCTAGACCTGATGGCCTACATCCTAGGGTTTTAAAAGAGGTGGCTATAGAGATAGTGGATGCATTGGTTGTCATCTTCGAAAATTCCATAGATTCTAGAACAGTTCCCACGGATTGGAAGGTGGCAAATGTAACCCCACTATTTAAGGAAGGAGGGAGAGAAAAAATGGGAAGCTACAGACGAGTTAGCCTGACATCAGTAGTAGTGAAAATGCTAGAATCTATTATTAAGGACGTGATAATAATAATAATAGGATTGGGCAGAGTCAACACGGATTCATGAAAGGGAAATCATGTTTGACAAATCTCAGAGTTTTTTGAGATTGTAACTAGCAGAATAGATAAGGGGGAACCAGTGGATGTAGTGTATTTGGATTTTCAGAAGGCATTCGATAAGGTGCCACACAAGAGGTTATTAAACAAAATTAGGGCTCATGGGATTGGGGGTAATATACTAGCATGGATTGAGGATTGGTTAACGGACAGAAAACAGAGAGCAGGATTAAACGGGTCATTTCCGGGTTGGCAGGCTGTAACTAGTGGGGTACCACAAGGATCAGTGCTTGGGCCTCAGCTATTCACAATCTACATCAATGATTTGGATGAGGTGACCAAATGTAATATATCCAAGTTTGCTGATGATACAAAGCTGGGTGAGAATGTAAGTTGTGAGGAGGATGCAAGGAAGCTTCAAGGGGACATAGACAGGCTAAGTGAGTGGGAAAGAACATGGCAAATTGAATATAATGTGGAGAAATGTGAAGTTATCCACCTTGGTAGGAAAAATAGAAAAGCAGAGTATTTTTTAAATGGTGAGAGATTGGGAAATGTTGGTGTTCAGAGGGACCTGGGTGTCCTTGTACACGAATCACTGAAAGTTAACATGCAGGTCCAACAAGCAATTAGGAAAGCAAATGGTATGTTGGCCTTTATTACAAGAGGATTTGAGTATAAGAGTAAAGACGTCTTACTGCAATTATATAGGGCCCTGGTGAGACCACACCTGGAGTATTGTGTACAGTTTTGGTCTCCTTACCTAAGGAAGGATATACTTGCTATAGAGGGAGTGCAACAAAGGTTCACCAGACTGGTTCCTGGGATGGGGAGATTGTCCTATGAGGACAGATTGAGTAGACTGGGCCTATATTCTCTAGAGTTTAGAAGAATGAGAGGTGATCTCTTTGAAACATACAAAATTCTCACAGGACTTGCCAGGGTAGATGCAGGGAGGATGTTTCCCCTGGCTGGGGAGTCTAGAACCAGGGGTCACAGTCTCCGAATAAGGGGTCGGCCATTTAGGATTGGAATGAGGAGAAATTTCTTCACTCAGAGGGTGGTGAATCTTTGGAATTCTCTTCCCCAGAGGGCTGTGGAGGCTCAGTCGTTGAGTATATTCAAGACAGAGATCGATAGATTTTTTGAATATTAAGGAAATCAAGGGATATTGGGATAGTGCAGGAAAGTGGAGATGAGGTAGAAGATCAGCCATGATCTTATTGAATGGCGGAGCAGGCTCGAAGGACCAAATCGCCTACTCCTGCTCCTATTTCTTATGTTCTTATTATGTTCTGACATCACCCCTGAAATGCTTAGCTCGAATTTTAAGATTGTGCCCCCTTGTTCCGGATTCTGCCAGTCTCTGCAACCGATTACAAAGGGTTATGCTTTTGCCTTTCTTATAGTGACTTTTAGCAATGATCTTCCAGATCTAATATTTAACTGCCTGTACTGTATTCATGCACGGACTTCTAGCCCAATTTGGAAGACACCAGGGGGTAAGTTTTAACTTGGGCTGCCCGGCCTCAATGGGATGCCAGTGGCCCAAAAATGGCTGACCGCCCCGTTTACCCTGCACTCCGGCCACCAGCCTCAAAGGCACCTTGGACAAGGCGGCCTGAATACGTGCCCGAGTCAGGTGGTGGGCCCTTTAAATATGCAAATCAGGGTCCTCTAATGTTGCCGAGAGTGTCGGCTATTCGACAACCTAAGGCCCAGGGAATTGGTTACTGGGGGGGGGGACACAGGCAGTGGGCACTCTACGCCCAGTTATACCGAGGGGGGGGACAGGCAGTGGGCACTCTACGCCCAGTTATACCGGGGCTGGGGGGTGGGACAGGCAGTGGGCACTCTACGCCCAGTTATACCGGGTGGGGGAACACAGGCAGTGGGCACTCTACGCCCAGTTATACCGAGGGGGGGGAACAGGCAGTGGGCACTCTACGCCCAGTTATACCGGGGGGGGGGGGACACAGGCAGTGGGCACTCTACGCCCAGTTATACCGGGGGGGGGGGGGGGGGGACAGGCAGTGGGCACTCTACGCCCAGTTATACCGGGTGGGGGAACACAGGCAGTGGGCACTCTACGCCCAGTTATACCGGGGGGGGTGGGGACAGGCAGTGGGCACTCTACGCCCAGTTATACCGGGGGGGGGGGGACAGGCAGTGGGCACTCTACGCCCAGTTATACCCGGCGGGCGGGCCGAGAGTGGGCGAGCTGCAGCGGGTCTGCCCTTCGCCAGCTGTATGGTAATGAGGCCTCGCCCTCAGATAGCAGCAGTGAATCTGCCGTGGGAGCGATGTATGTTTATCAGTTCCAATGCATGTTCCTGCAATACATGTACAGCAACTGAACCACAGTGTAAAGCAATGTCAATTATTTCTCATTACGTCTCTGCGTAGCTCCTCAGGTTGCTTTTCCATGCTGAAGGCACTCTATAAATACAAGTTGTTATTGTTGACCCAGGAAACTCTCCAGACCGTCAGTGAGTGCAACTTGAGAAATAGAATTGAAAAGCAGAGAAGTTATGTTAAACTGGTTTAGAACCAAAAAAGGGTGTAAAGATAAATCCAGCAACTACAGGCCAGTCAATTTAACCTCTGTAGTGGAGAAGCTTTTAGAAACAGTAATCAGGGACAAAATTAACAGTCACTTGGACAAGTGTGGATTAATTAAGGAAAGCCAGCATGGATTTGTTAAAGGCAAATCGTGTTTAACTAACTTGATCGAGTTTTTTGATGAGGTAACAGAGAGGGTTGATGAGGGCAATGCGGTTGACGTGGTGTACATGGATTTCCAAAAGGCGTTCGACAAAGTGCCACATAATAGGCTTGCCAGCGAAGTTGAAGCCCATGGAATAAAAGGGACAGTGGCAGCATGGATACGGAATTGGCGAAGTGACAGGAAACAGAGAGAAGTGGTGAACGGTTGTTTTTCGGACTGGAGGTAGGTACACAGTGGGGTTCCCCAGGGGTCGGTTCTAGGACCACTGCTTTTCTTGATGCATATTAATGACTTGGATGTAGGTGTGCAGGGCATAATTTCAAAATTTACAGATGACACAAAACTTGGAAGTATAGTGAACAGTGAGGAGGAGAGTGATAGACTTCAGGAAGACATAGACAGGCTGGTGAAATGGGCGGACACGTGGCAGATGAAATTGAACACTTAAAAGTGTGAAGTGACACATTTTGGTAGAAAGAATGGGGAGAGGACATATAAACTAAATGATACAATCCTAAAGGGGGTGCACGAACAGAGAGACCTGGGCGTATATGTGCACAAATCGTTGAAGGTGGCAGGGCAGGTTGAGAAAGCGGTTAAAAAGGCTTACGGGATCCTGGGCTTCATAAATAGAGATATAGAGTACAAAAGTGTGGAAATTATGATGAACCTGTATAAAACACTGGTTCGGCCCCAACTGGAGTACTGTGTCCAATTCTGGGCACCACACTTTAGGAAGGATGTGAAGGCCTTCGAGAGGGTGCAGAAAAGATTTACAAGAATGATTCCAGGAATGAGGGACTTCAGTTACGTTGATATAGTGGAGAAGCTGGGGTTGTTCCCCTTGGAGCAGAGAAGATTGAGAGGAGATTTGATAGAGGTGTTCAAAATCATGAGGGGTCTGGACAGAGTAGATAGAGAGAAACTGTTCCCATTGGCAGAATGGTCGAGAACCAGAGGACACAGATTTAAGGTGATTGGCAGAAGAACCAAAGACGATGTAAGAAAAAACTTTTTTACACAGCGAGTGGTTAAGATCTGGAATGCACTTCCTGAAAGGGTGGTGGAGGCAGATTCAATCTTATCTTTCAAAAGGGAGTTGGATAAGTATCTGAAGGAAAGAAATTTGCAGGGCTACAGGGAAAGGGCGGGGAGTGGGACTAGCTGAGAGCCGATACAGGCCGAATGGCCTTCTTCCGTGCTGTAACCATTCTATGATTCTTTAACCTTGGTGAGACCACACTTGGAGTACTGTGCACAGTTCAGGTCTCTGTATTGTAAAAAGGATATAGAGGCACTGGAGAAGGTGCAAAAAAAATTTATTAGAATGATACCAGAACTGAGAGGTTATAACTATCAGGAAAGACTGAATAGGCTGGGGCTCTTTTCTCTAGAAAAGAGAAGTCTGAGGGGTGACCTGATAGAGTTATGAAAGGATTTGATAGGGTAGACATAGAGAAGATGTTTCCACTTGCGGGCGAGACCAGAACTAGGGGCCATAAATATAAGATAGTCACTAATAAATCCAATAGGAAATTCAGGAGAAACTTCTTTACCCAGCGAGTGGGGAGAATGTGGTACTCGCGACCACAGGGAGTGGTTGAGGTGGATAGCATAGATACATTTAAGGGGAGGCTAGATAAACACACGAGGGAGAAAGGAATAGAAGGATATGGTGATAGGGTGAGATGAAGTAGGGTGGGAGGAGGCTCGTGTGGAGCATAAACACCGGCACGGACCAACAACAGAAAATGCTGGAAATACTCAGCAGGCCAGGCAGCATCCGTGGAGAGAGAAACAGAGTTAACGTTTCAGGTCTGGGACCCTTCATCAGAACTGGAAAAAGCTGGAGATGTAACAGATATTAAGCAGGTGCAGAGACGGGGGGGGGGGGGTGGTTTAGGAGGGGAGGAAGGAGTTGAAAGAACATACTATGCTTATGTAAGAGGCAGGAAAGAAGGCAGCATTCCGAAGGGACCGCTCCCTTCGCGACACCCTGGTCCACTCCTCAATCACCCCTAACAGCCCTTCTCCTTCGCCTGGCACCTTCCCGTGCAAGCACAGGAGATGCAACACCTGCCCTTTTACCTCCTCCCTTCCCACTGTCCAGGGCCCCAAACACCCCTTCCAGGTGAAACAGCGATTTACTTGTACTTCTTGCAATTTAGTATACTGTATTCGCTGCTCACGATGCGGTCTCCTCTACATTGGGGAGACCAAACGCAGATTGGGTGACCGCTTTGCGGAACACCTCCGTTCAGTCCGTAAGGGTGACCCTGAGCTTCCGGTCGCCTGTCACTTTAATTCTCCACTTCACTCCCACTCTGACCTCTCTGTCCTCGGCCTCTTACATTGTTCCAATGAAGCTCAACGTAAGCTCGAGGAACAGCACCTCATCTTTCGATTAGGCACTTTACAGCCTTCCGGACTTAACATCGAGTTCAACAATTTCAGACAATAATCCCTGCCCCCATTTTTCAGGCTGTATGATTTTGCCATTCCCATTTGCAACATTTTCTCTTTCCTGCCTCTTACATAAGCACAGTATATTCTTTCAATTCCTCCCTCCCCCCCCCCCCCTGTCTCTGCACCTGCTTAATATCTGTTACATCTCCAGCTTTTTCCAGTTCTGATGAAGGGTCCCAGACCTGAAACGTTGACTCTGTTTCTCTCTCCACGGATGCTGCCTGGCCTGCTGAGTGTTTCCAGCATTTTCTGTTGTTATTTCAGATTTCCAGCATCCGCAGTATTTTGCTATCGTACCAGCATGGACCAGTTGGGCCGAATGGCCTGTTTCTGTGCTGTAAAACGATGCAAGTTGTTGTGTTGTTGTTGATCCAGGGAACTCTCCAGACCATCAGCCAGTGCAACTCTTTTCCATGAGTGTTAAAGTGATGCCAGGCACTGCGTGTAAATGTGTTTGCAGCTTGTCTTAGACAGGAAGGAAATGACGCTGCTGGTTTGTCCTTTCGGTTTGCTGGTTACCTTCAGGATGGTTTGGGCCTATTTTCTGCTTCCTACAACTTCTGACTTCTGCTAACTAGTTTTTGCTGGTGCTGGACTGCTTTTGTCTTCAAACAGTTTTACTGCAGTCACGAGTTGTCCGGTAGGTCTGCCTTTGGGGTTGGAGGACAAGGGGGAGCAGCAAGAAAGACGGCAGAGAGCAGGGGCAGCTGGGTGAAGAAGGAGGAGGGCACTGCACAGGAGGCCACGCCCACAGCGGGTCTCCAGGGGGCACTTTGTCCACCCGATCTTCACTCGGGGCCAATGTCTCAGGAGTTCCGCTTCACCAAGGAGGGCCAGGCCACCCGCTGTAGCCACAACTCGAGCCTCGCGCCGGGGCATAGCCAGCACTGCCCTCAGCTGTCAAGGTCACTGTGCCCCTTAACCTTTATGCAGGTGACAGCAGCAACATCTGACAGTTCGCTGTATCAGGGAGGCTCTCTGCACCAGGAGGTATATCATCCTTCCCCAGAGGGAAGCAGCAAGAGAGAGCACTGGAGCCTGAACACAGTCACTGCTGCTTTTAAACAGCTTCAAATACTTGTGTTTTATATTTAAGTAAGCAGCACTGTTTTTGGACTGTAATAATGATTCTCCCCTAACGGTTGACAGTAAGTTGCCGGAGACCCGGTTTTATCGGGAGGGGGAGTAAAGCACCACAGAATGCATTATGCTGCTACTGAGGTGGAGCAGGTGTACGTGGACAGTCTCTAAAGTCACACGATGTAATTGCTCAAAAGAGGTACATCCTGAGATCAACCAAAGGCAAATTCCATCTTGTTTTTAATTAATTCATGGGATGTGGGTGTCGCTGGCAAGGCCAGCATTTATTGCCCATCCCTAGTTGCCCTTGAGAAGGTGGTGGTGAGCCGCCTTCTTGAACCGCTGCAGTCCGTGTGGTGAAGATACTCCCACAGTGCTGTTGGGGAGGGAGTTCCAGGATTTTGACCCAGCGACGATAAAGGAACGGCGATATATTTCCAAGTCAGGATGGTGTGTGACTTGGAGGGGAACTTGCAGGTGGTGGTGTTCCCATGCACCTGCTGCCCTTGTCCTTCTAGGTGGAAGAGGTGGTGGGTTTGGGAGGTGCTGTCGAAGAAGCCTTGGCGAGTTGCTGCAGTGCATCTTGTAGATGGTTCACACTGCAGCCACGGTACGCCGGTGGTGGAGGGAGTGAATGTTTAAGGTGGTGGATGGGGTGCCAATCAAGCGGGCTGCTTTGTCCTGGATGGTGTCGAGCTTCTTGAGTGTTGTTGGAGCTGCACTCATCCAGGCAAGTGGAGACTATTCCATCACACTGCTTACTTGTGCCTTGTAGATGGTGGAAAGGCTTTGAGGAGTCAGGAGGTGAGACACTCGGTGCAGAATACCCAGCCTCTGACCTGCTCTTGTCTTTTGTCACGGGTTTTACCTTGAGATCCATTGAAGTGTAATTATTTGTAGTTCGGCAGTTGCTTCTGAATTCCTGTCTCTTCGCCAGATCAGAAAAAAATAGCAGGGAATGACTGGCTTTCTGTTTTTTTCAAAGATTATTTTGCATCCGTAACTGAAATGTGAGAGGAGCAGTTAAACACAAGACTTGTATGTATAAGGCCAGAAATGATAGTTGGTGATGTTAGGGGATAAATACTGAACAATTGTGAGATTGCTCCATCCACTATTTTAATGAAATGCTAACAAGTTTATTGTAAATGGGTTAAAGCCTCCGTTAAATACCAGACAGAGGAATGTCACACAGGCACATTAAGCATTAGTGTCAGCCAGGTGGACGTAAAAGATCCCACGGCACTATTTCGAAGAAGAGCAGGGGAGTTGTCCCCTGTGTCCCGACCTATATTTATCCCTCAATCAACATAACAAAAGCAGATTATCTGGTCATTATCACATTGCTGTTTGTGGGAGCTTGCTGTGCGCAAATTGGCTGCTGCGTTTCCTACATTACAACACTGACTACACTTCAAAAAGTGCTTCATTGGCTGTAAAGCGCTTTGGAACGTCAGGTGGTTGTGAAAGGCGCTATAGAAATGCAAGTCTTGTTTTATCCATTAATATCATCAAGTCATCTCCAGGTTATAGATTTTTGGAAATAATTTTTATACTGAGGTGTCCCTCAACACTGCACAGACCTGCTTCCGAATCTGCACACTAATGCCCCAAAAATTGATCAGACTCGCTGCAGGAATTGTCCAGGAGGTGCTGCTGGACTCTAGGGGGGAAAAATTCGGTTGGTTTGCGCCTCCTGTTAGCACCTTAAGAGGGCGCTAATGGGGCGCAAAGCAACTAGCGCCTGTGCGTGGCGAAGTTTGCGCCGCTCACGAAATTAACTAGACATTTTGCAGCGGCGCTAAACACTACCGCCACGATCTCCTGCGCCGGCAGATCATGACGTCAGTCGAGAGTGCAACGCCCCGGTAGCGCCCCGGACCGGATATTGAGTGGCGCCCCCTGTCTTACCGCCTGCCGCTAGCAACGACAGGTTGAGGGGAGCGTCGGGAAGGGACTGGGGGAGCGCTATTTATAGGCAACCGCTTCCTGCCTTTTTTTGTCGGCGAAACTTTTGCACCACGCATTCTGAGTGAGAGGGAGAGACTGCAGGAGATATTCAAAGCTGTGTTGAGGCGTTTTGGGTACTGAACAGCACTTTGCAGGTTCTTTCTGATTTTGATTTTCCTTGCATTGATTTAGAAGAGACTGTGGGGGCTGCACTCTGAGCTCTTTCCCTGGGCCTCTCCATTGTTCTTTCCAGCAGATTTGATGTACAGGTCTCTCCAGGCTGAGATTCAAGGCTGCAATGAGCAAGGTGTGGATGAAAAGCAAGATCGACCCTCCCCTTTAAGAACTGGCCGGCGCCAGTGTGTCTATGTTCCATTGCTGACTGACATCACATGAGCTTCGCCAGCGCTCTGAGGTAGCGCCTCGCTCCTCGGTCTTTGCGCCTTAAGACAGGTGTGCAGCACTTGATTTAGCACTCCAATCACCTCCAGGGGCGATAAAAGCCAAGTTTGCAGTCGGAGGCGATAATTAGCGCCAGGCGCTAATCCTTCCGCCCGGCCGATAATTGCGCCCCAAACGGGGCGATACCGAATTTCTCCCCCTCGGAGTCCGACGTGGTGTGATTATCCTACAACCTAACCACGGCAGTCCTTGATTTGCCTCCTTTTCCCTCCTGCTCGTTACCTTCCAACTGGTGTCTTGCACTATGTGACTTGGTCCTTCACCTGAGCTTCTCAACTAAATAATCTGTTGGGTTGGGTTAGCCAGAGGGACCCCTTTGGACAGCAGATCGCTCCAGGAGCCTTTCAGATGAATGGGATCGGAATCCTACTTGTTCCTGGATGGAGATGGTGACAATGAAACACAAGACAAACGAGACATGACCTTCTCTGTGACTCCCCCCAGCCCCAGCCCCCGCCCCAGTATTGCTGAGGGGAGCATGTTTGATTTGAATTGCTTCCCCCCTACACTTACCCCCTTTGAAGAGAGAGGTACTAAATAACCAAATTTTTTTCCGTCATCATATTTGACTAATTTATTATTTTATGCTTTCAAAACTTTCAGCTTGGAACTGCTGTTGAAGGGTGAAAGAGGCCATAAGAGATGATAGTTTGTGAAAACCCCTCAGTGTTGAGCGGGACTTTAACACGATCCCCATCTTCAGGAGGCCCAGGAGCTGAAAGTTGCACCGAGACTTTCCACTGATCTGCGCGTTGGTCCACAATTTCAAAATGAGGTTTCACACAAGGATAAAGTCTATCCTTGCAATCTGCTGTTTCGTGCCTTCCACATACTTTATCTACAGACACAGTCTAGTGAAGGAGGGACCCTCATGTATGAAGAATTCTTGCGGCTGTGAGACCTGTATCACGGACCGAGGCATCTCCCATTGGTTTGACAAGCGATTTAATTTAAGCATTGAGCCACAACTGACCAGTAATAATGCAAAGATCCCCCAGGAAGTCCTACTGTGGTGGTTGGTGAGTTAAAATAACATTGTTTTTTTTAAAAGTAATTCTTGGGATGTGGGCGTCGCTGGCAAGGCCAACATTTATTGCCCATCCCTAGTTGCCCTTGAGAAGGTGGTGGTGAGCCGCCTTCTTGAACCGCTGCAGCCCGTGTGGTGAAGGTGCTCCCACAGTGCTGTTAGGGAGGGAGTTCCAGGATTTTGACCCAGCGACGATGAAGGAACGGCCGATAAATTTCCAAGTCAGGATGGTGTGTGACTTGGAGGGGAACTTGGAGCTGATGGTGTTCACATGCGCCTGCTGCCCTTGTCCTTCTAGCTGGTGGAGGTGGTGGGTTTGGGAGGTTTGCTGAATTAATACTTTATTCCCTGTATCGCAGTATCAGAGGGGCTAGGGCTGTCAGACCCCTATAAAACAATGGTTGCATTTTGTTTTCTGGTGAGGGATATTAAAGCAGGGAATGGAGAATGTTCCCACATTGGGCACTCGGTGTCAGCTTCCAACACTTCCAGCAGCTTGGTTAAGTACAGAGCGAGGCTCCGTCCCTTCTGCATCCGAATGACATTTTTCCACTTCCCACAGATCCATCCTGGTGCCCTCGCAGAGTGAGATTGTCAAATTAATCAGTTTTTAATGCTGTGAATTCACCATGAAGGGAGTTGAGACTGCTCCACACTCGTTTCATGGGCAGCCTGCAGAGGGAGAGCAGGCTGCAGGTGAACCCAGGTCCCAGGGATGAAAGGGTAGTACCCGTAGCTTAACCTTGCAGAATTCCCCTAGGCACTGCCGACGCAAGCTTGGTTCTGATCCCAGCGGGATCATTCCCCGCTTGGTTCTGATCCCAGCGGGATCATTCCCCGCTTGGTTCTGATCCCAGCGGGATCATTCCCCGCTTGGTTCTGATCCCAGCGGGATCATTCCCCGCTTGGTTCTGATCCCAGCGGGATCATTCCCCTCGTCCATTTCTGTGTCTCCTGGCCAATGAGCTGTAGGCGACCGGGTTTAAATGTTCCCGTTTTTCCATCTTCCCCTGCGCCAGTCACGACGATTTCTATTGCCGACCTGAGCGAAGGTGGATGAGCTGCTCATTATTGTTATTTTGGGGTGACGCTCTCCTCGGAATCTTCCTCCACCCCAAATGCCTTCCCTTTGGATTAAGGGTTGATTCATGGGAAGTGGGAGGGGGCTAGACTTGTATCCCACTGTGTGTCAGAGCATCAGTACCCTGTGCTGCGGTTCTGCTTTATATAGAAACCCACACTCTCTGTTGGTTGAAGGCAAGACCTCCCTCATTTTCTTCCCCATCTCCAAAAGGCGTTGGCTCTTGCTAGGGTAAGGCTCCAAGGGCAATGGCCGCCTTCTCTATCACACCCAGTTGCTCATTCAGTGTGTGTGCACAAAGACAGTGAGTGTGGGCAGCTATCTGACTCGAACTCTGTGAATCTCTCAGTGCTGCATCCTCACTAACACAATCTGATTGCCCCGGGGTAAAAGTATCTGAGCTGGTGCCTGGGGTGAAGGAGGGTGTGCGGTGGGAGGGGGTGAGGTGGAGGAGATGAGGTGGAGGGGATTGGGGCAGAGGAACAGCAGGAGGTCTGTGCAGGAACCCAAGGGTAGGCTTTAGTTTGCTTTCATTTATTTGACTATGAAGGCATCACAGTCAGCCCCAGCGGCGCCATTATTGACTTCAGTACCCTGGGCTGAGGGGAAACAGCCAATCACTATCTAGCCACTTCTCAGAAATTATATGTGTGGATGTTCGTTGGGGATAGAATTCAATTGTGATGAAGCCCATGCTCAAATAGCCTGCTGTTATTCACTGTCCAGGATTACATGTGAAAATCGGCCAAATTTGTGTGATTTGGAAGACCGATTATTTCCACCTCCGTAATTTCACCCATTTCCGTCCCTGCCTCAGCTCAGCTGAAACCCTCATCAATGCCTTTGTTACCTCCAGACTCGACTATTCCAACGCGCTCCTGGCCGGCCTCCTGTCTTCCACCCTCCGTAAACTTCAACTCTTCCAAAACTCTGCTGCCTGTATCCTAACTTGCACCAAGTCCCGTTCACCCATCACCCCTGTGCTCGCTCACCTACATTGGCTCTGACTCCCGATCCCACCCCTGACCCTGATCCCACCCCCTGACCCGCTCTGACCCTGATCCCACCCTCTGACCCTGATCCCACCCCCTGACCCGCTCTGACCCTGATCCCGCCCCCTGACCCGCTCTGACCCTGATCCCACCCTCTGACCCTGATCCCACCCCCTGACCCGCTCGGACCCTGATCCCACCCTCTGACCCTGATCCCACCCCCTGACCCGCTCGGACCCTGATTTGTTTTTCAGTAAATGATTGTACAGCGACAATCACTGTTTCTTGTTCTTCTCTTCAGAGGTTACAATCTCGGCGTCCGAAACTGAGCCCTGACCACAGCAGGCTGTTCGAGGTTGCGCCTAAATCCGGTCCATTACAGACCCACAATTCCTGTCAGTGTCGGAGATGTGCCGTTGTTGGGAATTCTGGGAATCTCAAAGGATCAAATTACGGGAAGTTGATCGATTCGCAGGACTTCGTTATAAGGTAAGTTTTAAAATGCAACGGGGTCGTTTTTAGCTCCCTTCGCCCAGCAGGATAGGGGAATTTTAACTCCTAACTCTCTACCTAACCGCACCGCATTCCCGCTCTGTTTCCACACACCTCCCAGGGAGCCTCTGCATTGCTGCCCCAGGTTCCCGCCTGTTTCAGGCAGGAGCCCAACTCTAATCTGGGACCCTGACGTCATTCTGAGGTACCAAAGGGCAGAATGTGCACTGCGTCGCTCTGCCCATTGGTACCTGGCATTAAGTGACCTAACCAGCGGTCCTTAAAGGGCCGCTGCAAGTGCCCTGGAAAAGGGAGGTTTTCGGGTTTTTTAAATTCTTGTGGGGTCAGCTCGTCCTGGCCCCAAAAAAATCTTCTGGCCTGATTCTGGCCCGTCCACGATCAGGGTTAAAATCCACTCCACTCAGTTTTCTGTCCCAAGGTTACGATCTCAGTGGAAAAGAGCTACAGAATTCATTCTTCAATTAAATATTATGGGTTTCTCTGACTGTCTCTGGGAGCTCTCGAAAAGGTTCGCTTGTAGAACGACACGTGGTGGTAATCTGACGGAGCAAATCGCCTGCCGGTTACAGAGCCGCCGGTTACAGAGTCGCCGGTTACAGAGCCGCCGGTTACAGAGCCGCCGGTTACAGAGCCGCCGGTTACAGAGCCGCCGGTTACAGAGTCGCCGGTTACAGAGTCGCCGGTTACAGAGCCGCCGGTTACAGAGTCGCCGGTTACAGAGCCGCCGGTTACAGAGCCGCCGGTTACAGAGCCGCCGGTTAAAGAGCCGCTGGTTACAGAGCCAGGGATCCACAGATATTGAAGTACAAGAATTTGATTATCACCATCAGAAATCCCATTGAGCTGTTCTTCCTGTTACTGTGGTAAAGTGCCTCGTCTCTACTCACCAACTGCCCAGGCCAACACGTTGGGAATTGGGATCTCTCCTAGTGAGGATCCTCAAGTGCAGGCCAGTCATTATCCCTTGCACCTTCCGCTTTTGACCGAAGACTGATTTTGAGCTTGTGTGAACTTGTCTAAGGCAGTAACTCTTCAACTCTTCTACTTAGGATGAACAAGGCAGTGACCAAGGGGCACGAGGCAGACGTGGGCAAGAAAACCACCCATCACTTCATGTACCCGGAGAGCGCCAAGGACCTTGAATCCAATGTTCACCTGGTGCTAGTCCCCTTTAAACCTCGCGACCTGCTGTGGTTTGCGAATGCCCTATCACCAAGATACCACATGCCGTAAGTAAAACGTAGCCCAACAAAAACGTAGTGACCATCTGTAAGAGGAGCCCTACGACTCACTTAACATGCCCACCTACTGTGGATTAGGCTCTCCCATAAATGTCAGTAGATATCTGATTAGGACGCAGATTAGGGCTCTAGGGTTAAGTACAGATGGAGATGATTGAATGCAGTGTGTGACATGGGAATATCCCATCAAGGAAGGCAGCTGGTGAAGGTAATAGGACTGGTAGATAGTGCTTGGTTTCCATTTGAGGGCAGGGTGGACTTTGTAGGGCAGTAAATGGGTTGGGTAGGATCTGTGACAGGAGAGACTGTGGAGCATGTTTGGGAGGAGCAGGGCTCATAGTTTTTTTTATTCATTCCCGGGGTGTGGGCGTCGCTGGCAAGGCCGGCATTTATTCCCCATCCCTAGTTGCCCTGAGAAGGTGGTGGGCCCTCTTCTGTTTGATACAACTTGCTAGGCCAATTCAGAGGGCGGATAAGACTCAATCACGTTGGTGTGGGACTGGAGTCACGTATCAGACTGGGTAAGGACGGCAGGTTTCCTTCCCTAAAGGACATTAGTGAACCAGTTGGGTTTTTAACGACAATCTAATCACTCCCTATTTGAATCGCTCCTAGTTTTCATTACACCCACAACCTGCTCACAGTCTAATCACCAACTCTCCTAACTCCTGTGCAGTTCCATCCCCCTACTTAGGAACATTAGGAGGCCATTCAGCCCTTCAAGCCTGTTCCACTATTCAATTTGATCATGGCTGATCTGCACCTCAACTCCTTTCCCGCCTTTGCTCCATATCCCCCGATACCCTTACCCAACAAAAATCTACCCACCTCAGTTTTCAAAGCTCCAATTGACCCCCAACATCCACAGCCTTTTTGGGGGAGAGAGTTCCAGATTTCCACTACCCTTTGTGTGAAGAAGTTCTTCCTGATTTCGCTCCTGTAGAGTGTGTTGAGGTGTTTTTACAAACGCTCTATACGTTGATATTGATGATCTGTGCATCAACCTTCTCTTCTGGCTTTGTCCAGCAGCAGCCTGGTGAAGCGTGTCCTGTTCAACTTCCCCCCCACCCACACTCGGTTCTCCTCTCCCTGTTTCTTTGTGCATTACGCTGGCAGTACACACTACACAGACACCTTCCTTGTGTTATTTCTTACCTTCCAGGACCTTCATGAGAGTGAGAAGACACATTGAAGCAGATCTAGACAAGGTGAGACATCCTGTTTTTATATTAATATAATAGTGACATGCACCATGTCCACGTGACCGAGGTATATGAGTCTAGTGTGTGTAGGTGTGAAAATAAAAATGAGTATGCAAGTGTATGTTATGTGTGTACATATGTCAGTGTGTGCGTGTATCTTTGTGTATGTGTGTGTGTGTGCGCGCGTGCGTGTATCTTTGCATGTACATACAGAAGCCAACAATCTAGTCCCTCTAACCAGGATAATTCCGAGTGTTCAGATTGTCCTCCTGCAAATAGGGTTTCTCAGAGAGATCTCTCCCGTTGGCCAATAACACTTGTTTAATCCAGGGACAATCTTTTTGCTTCTGTTCCAACAAAAAAAACCCTGAGATTGAACCAAGAACATCACCATCCCACCAGACCCGTCTATAATATCTCTCACCACCATCCCACCAGATCCATCTATAATATCTCACACCACCATCCCACCAGACCCGTCTATAATATCTCACACCACCATCCCACCAGACCCATCTATATCTCACACCACCATCCCACCAGACCCATCTATAATATCTCACACCACCATCCCACCAGACCCATCTATAATATCTCACACCACCATCCCACCAGATCCATCTATAATATCTCACACCACCATCCCACCAGACCCATCTTAATACCTCACATTACTATCCCACCAGGTAGTCATCTTTCATCCAACCTTTTTCAAATATATCCATGATGAATGGACCGAGCACCATGGGAGATATCCTTCCACTGGGATGCTGGCACTGATCTTCGGGCTTCACATCTGTGATCAGGTAAGAGCAGAGAAACCGAGTGCTGATTCCTCCAGCACAGCAATGGTAGCATCGTGGTTATGGGCCTGGGCTAATAATCTGGCAGATGTGAGTTTAAATCCCACCACAGGGGAATTTAAAATCAGTTAATTAAATAAATCTGGAATAATAAACTAGTATCAGTAATGGTAACCATGAAACCACTGGATTGTCGTAAAAATCCATCTGGTTCACTAATGTCCTTTAGGGAAGGAAACCTTACCCGGTAAGGCCTATATGTGACTCCAGACCCACAGCAATGTGGTTGACTCTTAACTGCCCTCTGAAATGGCCTAGCTCAGTTGTAACAAACTGCTACAAGAAACAATAATAAGAATAAAACCGGACAGTCCACCCAGCATATATTTCCTGACTTGGAAATAAAATATATCGCCGTTCCTTCATCGTTGCTGGGTCAAAATCCTGGAACTCGCTCCCTAACAGCACTGTGGGAGCACCTTCACCACACGGACTGCAGCGGTTCAAGAAGGCGGCTCACCACCACCTTTTCAAGGGCAATAAATGCCGTCCTTGCCAGCGACGCCCACATCCCAGGAACAAATTTAAAAAAAACCTCACCTGCCAACGAGATGGTAATAGGGCTGATTGAATCTCTGTGTAACAGAGAGAATCGCAAAGGGGAAGCAAAGACTAGTGGGAGAACCTTTCTATTGAAATAAAAACAGAAAATGCTGGAAGCACTCAGCAGGCGAGGCAGCATCTGTGGGGAGAGAAACAGAGTTAATGTTTCAGGTCGATGACCTTTCATCAGAACTTTTCATTGAAGTTTTTGGTCTAGTCGGCAGCAGTCTTGGCTGAGTCAGCAGATGACACATTGCAGCTCGACTCCAGGTCCTGAGCACGTCATCTAGCCTGGCACTGGGAGGGTGTAGCCCTGTCGAGGGCCCCTCAGTGGACATTCTCCTGGGGACCCGACCAGCATTTCTTCCTCAACACCAAAATCAGATGAACCTGTCACTCACCTCAGTGCTGCTTATAGGAGCTGCTTTGCACAACGACTGGTGCATTTGCTCAATTAACAAGTCCGTGCACTTCAAAATCATTCATTGTATATGAAGCATTTTGAGATGTTTCTGAAGATCTGGGACTGGGGCTCTTTACTCTAGACCTGATAGAGGTCTTTAAAATTATGAAGGGGTTTGATAGGGTAGACGTAGAGAGGATGTTTCCATTAGTGGGGGGTGGGGGTCAAAACTAGGGGTCATAAATATGATAGTCACTAATATATCCAATAGGGAATTCAGGAGAAACTTCTTTACCCAGAGAGTGGTGAGAATGTGGAACTCGCTACCACAGGGAGTGGTTGAGGCAATTACCATAGATGCATTTAAGGGGAAACTAGATAAACACATGAGGGAGAAAGGAATAGAAGGATATGTTGATAGGGTGAGATGAAGAGGGGGTGGGAGGAGGCTCGTGTGGAGCATAAACACCAGCACGGAGCAGTTGAGCCGAATGGCCTGTTTCTGTGCTGTAAATTCGATGATAAGTCGCAGTATAAATGCAGACCTTTCTTTGCATTGTCCCTTTTGAGAAACAGGCACTCAGTAACAGGTTGGGATCAGGTGTCTCTGGATCGGATCACGAGCTGGACCAGTTCGAGGTCATGCCCTCAGTGCAGTAAATGGCGTTGCGCCAAGATCTGCCACCTGAATATTACCAGAGGGAGCTGGGGCGACACAGCAATTTGACACTTTGAAAGAAACGTCGAGGGATTTTTTTGATTCTTATTTTAAGCCATTTGGTTCCTTTAATATTGAATATTGGTGCATAGCATTTCTGATTGGTTCATGCTAATCACATGATACTATGGACCAGAAAAACACATTAAAAAAATTTCTAATTGTATTTTTAGGTTTTAAATTTTTCTAAGGATCCTGTGAGCATCGCCATGGGAGATCCACCAATAGTTTTCAGTAGAAAATTGGAGGGTATTTTGAATAAAAGGTCCTTTGTTCTCCTTTAATAAGACCCAAACCACCAGTTGCTAAAACACAGTTACTGTAGCTTGCATTCAGAAGGTGGTAATCTCGACCTGCCCACTGGTCGCACTCTCCAAGTCTCTCTCTTGCTTCCAACTCTACAAAGCTCAAAGTCCTGAGGCATCGGCCTGAGGTATCCCGGGGGGCCCTGGGCCGGGGTTCCGGGGGGGGGGGTGGTGTGCCGGGGGGTCCTGGGCGGCCTTGGGCCGGGGGTCCCGGGCCTTTGTCACAACTCCTCCCAAGAGGAAGATTTGTGACTGTGTTGTCCCCCTCGGCTCCCTCTGTAGGGAAGTGCCCAGAGCACGAAGGTAGGATGTTCCCATTAAGGATTCTGCTGTCATTAACTTCCCTGTTCTAACCAACAGCTGACGGTGTTTGGCTACGGTGGGGACAGCAAGGGCAATTGGCACCACTATTGGGAAAGTAACCGATTAGCCGGAGCTTTCCATCGAACAGGAGTGCACAATGCGAGCTTCGAGGCTCAGATCATCAACCACTTGGCAGACATTGGGAAAATCCAACTGTACAGGGGCAGAAGAGGAGATTCCTGAACTAACCAACGTAGAGTCCGTTTGTCAGCGATTCACAAGACTATTCACTTTTTCTTTACTGGGATTGGACCAATCAGATCAGTCAGAATGCACAGCTGGAGGTTGCCAGAACCAATCAGAACAGTCGGGAGGAGAACTTAAGACTGATGGAACCAATTGTTTTCTTCCACTAATACAAAAAGAAAATACTGCAGATGCTGGAAATCTGAAATAAAAACAGAAAATGCTGGAGAAACTCAGCAGGTCAGGCAGCATCTGTGAAGAGAGAAACAGAGTTAACGTTTCAGGTCGATGACCTTTCGATAGGTTAAGAAACAAATGATGGCTCTAGATGAAGTGTGAATTGCGCTGGCAGAATGAAAGACAGCTGCCATGTGGGGGAGAAGAAAAAAAGACAGAGTGTGGATAAAAAATATATGATGGGGGCCGAGGTTATGGTCTGAAATTGTTGAACTCTATGTTGAGTCCAGAAGGCTGTAAAGTGCCTAATTGAAAGATGAGGTGCTGTTCCTCGAGCTTACGCTGAGCTTCCGTGGAACAATGCAAGAGGCCGAGGACGGTGAGGTCTGAGTGGGAGTGAAGCGGTGAATTAAAGTGACAGGCGACCGGAAGCTCGGGGTCCCCCTTACGGACTGAACGGAGGTGTTCCGCAAAGCGGTCACCCAATCTGTGTTTGGTCTCCCCAATGTCGAGGAGACCGCATCGTGAGCAGCGAATACAGTATACTAAATTGCAAGAAGTACAAGTAAATCGCTGCTTCACCTGGAAGGGGTGTTTGGGGCCCTGGACAGTGGGAAGGGGGGAGGTAAAAGGGCAGGTGTTGCATCCACACTCTGTCTTTTTTTCTTCTCTCCCACATGGCAGCTGTCTTTCATTCTGCCAGCGCAATTTACACTTCATCTCGAGCCATCCTTTGTTTCTTAACCTGTCCCATTACCATCTCCTTTTGCCTTGAATATCTCTTCATGTCTCTTAACCTCTCCTGCCTTCTATCCTATCACAGACCTTCCCTTTTGCTCTTTCATCCCCTCCCCCCTTTCCCAGCCTCTACACTTGCTTAAAAATCTGTTCCATTTCCTGCTTTTTTCCAGTTCTGACAAAAGGTCAACGACCTGAAACGTTAACTCTGTTTCTCTCTTCACAGATGCTGCCTGACCTGCTGAGTATCTCCAGCATTTTCTGTTTTTGTTTTCTTCCACGGTCGGCTATGCAAACCTCAGGCAGAAATATTATAAGATGAGCTGATGGTTTTTGAGAATCACAGTTGCAGGTGCTTCTATTTAGTCTCTGCCCCCAAAGAAGTTTTATAAAACAAATGAGCCGCTAAATTGCACGGCACAGGGCCCCTGGGATCCACGGCCCAGCTCCCCCGGGATCCACGGCCCAGCTCCCCCGGGATCCACGGCCCAGCTCCCCCGGGATCC
The DNA here is from genome assembly GCA_030390025.1 of Squalus acanthias. Lineage (NCBI taxonomy): Eukaryota > Metazoa > Chordata > Chondrichthyes > Squaliformes > Squalidae > Squalus > Squalus acanthias. The sequence goes on along the minus strand of CM059435.1, from coordinate 1,628,275 downwards.
ACGGCCCAGCTCCCCCGGGATAAACACCCCAGCTCCCCCGGGATCCACGGCCCAGCTCCCCCGGGATAAACACCCCAGCTCCCCCGGGATCCACGGCCCAGCTCCCCCGGGATAAACACCCCAGCTCCCCCGGGATCCACGGCCCAGCTCCCCCGGGATAAACACCCCAGCTCCCCCGGGATCCACGGCCCAGCTCCCCCGGGATCCACGGCCCAGCTCCCCCGGGATAAACACCCCAGCTCCAGCCCCACAATGCAGGCTGTGGGAAGAAGGGATGGCAGAGAGGTGAGCAGTTCCAGTTTGAAGGTCGTGAGAAAGAGATGGAAAATCCCAAGGGTTGAAAATGTGTTGTGAAATTGTACAAAATTCTGCAGTCCGCTATTTTCCCAAGGGTTGAGGCAGGAACACTGCAGCTTTTAAGGGAGAATTGGATAAATATTTGAAGCAAAGATGCAGGGCTATGGGGTGAGAGCAGTGAAGTGTCGTCGGTCTGAGCAAAGAGCTGGCACAGACACGATGGGCAGAATGGCCTCCTGTGTTGTAAACCTGTAGTTCTAGTCATTAACCAATTTAAAAGATGATTTGTTAAAACAGGAATTTGATAAGAATGTGTTAACTTTGGAATATGAACTCACCCCACTGACTTCAAAATAAACATTATATACACATCAAATTAAATTCTGAATGAGCAGGTGTCTGGGGAGAAGGCCCTCACCCTTTGCTGGGCCATTGGACTAAAATCCATATTGGTTCTCAAGTAAAGACACACACAAGTCAAGAGAAATTTCCCCCTTATTCCTTTAATTTAAGGCTGCAGCAGTCACTACAAAGAAAACAAAAATATTACTAGAATCCTTATATTATACAATGAAGGAAAAAGAGAGCTCAACTCTCAACCTAGCCAACAATCAACCAGAACCGCAGCAACAGGGCTTTAAAGAGACAGTATCCATTTTAGTCGTCATGCTGAGAAATGCATTAAAAACCCTCAGAATACAAATTCTTGCAGATCAAGAAACTTTTGTGCCATTTTCAGCCGATTAGGATCAGAATGAGATTCCAATTCTCCGATTCTTTGCCTGGAGGGTCACAGTGGTAAGTGTGAATGGAATAAAGCCCCCGACTCTCTCGGAGACCCCGAAACAGAAAGTCTCTCGGGGCCAATTACTCTACTTTGGAGGGTTTCAATGGAGAAGCAAGCTGGAGTTTGTGCCAGGAATGGACTGCTGTAAATATTTGCTAAAGACGCCACTGGCAGGGATGATTTCACATTGCTTTAAACCAAGCAATATCGCACCAGTCTACTCCTGAGTGAGGAGCTCGCTCTGTGGGAGCCATTCAGCACCTCCCCACTGGGGTACAAGAGCTGCCCGACCTTCGGGAGTTGCCTTTATTCCAAACCCGTGGGCTTCTTTCAATGCGTCTTTTAAAGGAGCCTAAAGAACAAAGCCACGAAAGCGCCTCCGGTGCCGATTAAACTCCCCCAGGACCAGTGACATTTGGTCACATCACCACGAGTATCAGAGCATTTTAGGAGGGCAAGTTTTGCAGAACAAATGAATTATTCCTCGCAAAAAGTTGAGGGGGAATTCTGACTGGAAAAAACCCCAGAGAAGTTTACTCGGCCCTCTAGCTCCGACACGGCAAAGCTCGGTGAAGCTTCGTGCCAGATCACCGGACCACCGAGCGGTCAGACTCTGGAGAACCAGATGCAATCCGGGATTCTCTGATCTTCGGGCTAAGAAAAGTCTGATTGGAGAACCAGCCCAGTGGGTGGCTCTTGAACAGCTCTCGGCTTTGGATGGTCAGTGGCCAGCGTGCAGTCAATGGGCTTGTCTACTTCCCAACCAGGCCATGGTCCCTTGCCCAAGGAAACGGCAGAAGGGGAGACAATAAAAGAAACAAACAGATACTGAGGGAGAGATTGCACCCAGCCTCACACACAAGTCTGACTATTAACTTCCCACCTTAAAATACTTCCAGGGAGATTCCCAGTGTGTCAGGACTGCAGCCTGAGGATGGAGATTCCCAGTGTGTCGGGACTGCAGCCTGAGGATGGAGATTCCCAGTGTGTCGGGACTGCAGCCTGAGGATGGAGATTCCCAGTGTGTCGGGGGACTGCAGCCTGAGGATGGAGATTCCCAGTGTGTCGGGGGACTGCAGCCTGAGGATGGAGATTCCCAGTATGTCGGGACTGCAGCCTGAGGATGGAGATTCCCTGGATGTCGGGGGACTGCAGCCTGAGGATGGAGATTCCCTTTACAATCCGAGCAGCAAACTGGATCTCTACTCAGGAGGATTTATAATTGACAATAAACTGTCTGGCCTCAAAGATCTAATGGTTTCATACTGTATTAGTGTAATATTAATATAAATCCTGAGAATTTGATTTAAAAAACTAAATATTAACTTTGAAAGCTTTACCCAGGTGCTGGGGGATTGAGAGCTGCTTTGCTCACAGATCCCACTCCAGGATTTTGATTCAATTTGTATCAAAAGGAATACTGTCTCTTTAAATCATTTAACTTTTAGTAAACATTTAATATTCAGTATTCAACAATCTGGAAGAAAAATGCTTTATGAAAATCTGTCAAATAAAAATGCTGAGTGTTTTCACCCTCCCACACGGCGAGATGGACTAGAGACTGTGAATTGTGACTGGCACTCTCGCAAACCCATTAACACAATCGCCCAGTCTGTGGCATTTAATAAAAGGCTCTGACAATTCCTCTACCCATCCCCAATTAAACCGGTTTCTGTTCTAAAGTGCAATGATTATGCAAGAATACTCCTGTGTATCTTTCTTTTGTGCTTATCGAGGTCAGAGGCGCCAGTGTTGGGAATGAAACACTGTCAGTTTTGTCTGGCTGTGTCAGTATCAAACTGATTGAGTATAAAGTAGTTAGACAGAGAGTCGAGCCCCCTCCACAGTGCCGAGCCCCCTCCACAGTGCCCCAGCCCCCTCCACAGTGCCGAGCCCCCTCCACAGTGCCCCAGCCTGGCAGAGCACCCCGTCCCAGGCTTTTCCATTGCCCGTTCTTGTATCCTCTCCAAAGCCACTTCTCTATTGCTCTCTGCTGCTCCCTCCCACAGACTATAAACAGGTACAGCTGCTGGAGCCCAGCACTGGAGACCCCCCTTTGCCTGGAGACCCCCCGGACTGGGAGCAGTAAACACTCGATTCTCAGCTGAGATCACGATGCACAAACCGTTTCCGTTACCATGCTGGTAGTATCGTGATGTCTTTACGCCACAGTGGCCAAAGCACCATGTCCAGCCCTGCAGATGGACAGAAGGTCAGACAGCCGGTGTGCAGGACAACCCATTGCCAAATACACGCAAGGGAGCGCGGCTCGGGGAGTGCCGGAACAAAAAGGAGCTGGAGTGAGATCGCCAGACTGGTGTCGATTTGATGCTGGTGGGTTTATGACCCAATGGTCACTGGGCTGAGTCTTGCCCAACTCATCTCTCAGAATCCTTCCCAACCAGCCTGGACTGGATGTGAATGAAGGTTCAAACGGTGAATGGACAAGGTGCCAAACCAAGCACTGATTTCCAGATTGTGCTTTTATTCCAATCACTACTTTCGTTCTACACTTGATAAATATTTCAATTTTGCTTTTCATTCTGAGAACTGTACAAAATGGGCCGTGAATCACCCATTCCCAAATAAAACCCTACAGAGCAGGAGATCCGCACCTTCCAAGGCCATCACCACTTGTTCACCAATCTGCCTTCTGGGAAGTTACTCACTGCTGAATGACAACAAGCAGATGGAATTAACATTTCTTAAAGGGACACTCACTCGGTGAGAGAGTTTGGCGCTCTACATTGGAATCATACACAAACTATTGGATAACACACCTGGATTTATTAATGTTGTAGCTGACAGATCTTGGACACTCCCTTCCCCTCACTGCTCAGACTCACAACCATCCAAAGAATATTTGTCTTGAAATGGTTTTCCGACCCTTCCTTTCACTTTCTCCTTCTCAACACGTCCCTCACTATTTCTCTTCCTGCTACAAGCCACAGGCTCTCAAATCCCAAGCAGAGTGTCCGCTAATACTTCAACTCGATATACATTTATTTTTCTTTCAACAGTCCTGCACTATGAGGCTTGGCCTTACTCTTGGGTTTCCCTGAAACTCGAGGTTGAATTGATGGCTAGGTGGAGAGATTCTGATTCACCACAAAGTGCAGTGTCACTGACAACACAATTCACAACCGGTACAACACAAGCTGCAGAATGTTTGTAAGATTGCAGGGGTCTCACTGGAGATTTTAGTATCAGTTAACGGACCAACAGGAACTGAATCCTGGACTTATTGTGGGAGAAAAACCGTGTTTCAACATTGCTCAGAAAAATGGAGAGAAATAAGACTGGAAGTAGAGATGGAAATTATCAGAGTGCAGGGGGTGAGCGGGGAACAGACACATCACTGCTGGCCTGGGTTGGAGAGTGGAGCTGCGAGGGTGGATGAATATTCTAGAATCTTGCTTGATAATCTTAGGGGAATCAGGAGAACTTTATGAAGAACTTTCCCTCAGGACCTGAACTGGGCACCGGGGAAGTGGAGAAAGGACAGACAGTGGAAGGAGCGAGCGAGCGCGCTGGGTTGAGGGGTGTATTCTTGTTCTGTGCTTTCTCTGTGGCACGGATTTGAATATCGAATGCCTGACTGTTTTTGGAGACAGGCTATTTTTAATGTTGAGAAGGTCTGTGTGTTGAAGGGTAGATATCGCTCCAATGAAATCAGCCCACGGTTGGTCAGCTCTGGGCTTTCGCTTGGTCCCAGACCAGCTGGGTCAACTTTGCACCTTTCTGATTAAAAGATTTAAAACACTGCACAAAAATGCCCTCCAGTAGATAAAGCTTGTATTCCCTTGGGTTTAGACGGTTGAGGGGTGACCTAATTGAGGTGTTTAAAATGATAAAGAGATTCAATAGGATAGATAGAGAGAAACGATTTCCTCTGGTGGGGCGAGTCCAGAACAAGGGGGCATAACCTCAAAATTAGAGCCAGGCCGTTCAGGGGTGATGTCAGGAAGCACTTCTTCACACAAAGGGGAGTGGAAATCTGGAACTCTCTCCCCCCAAAAGCTGTTGAGGCTGGGGGTCAATTGGAGCTTTCAAGACTGAGATGCCCATCGAGACTGGGTACACCAGCAGTGGGAGCCAGCAAGCCTGGAATGATCTGGTCTTTTGTGATTAAATTTACTAACATTTGCTCCCCATCTAAGATTAATTTATCAAATGGCGGCTTGCAATTAAAAAGCAAACACATGTGGCTGAATCAATTTTTCCCATAAATAAGCCCCTCCCTCCCCAAATATTGCCACAAAAACAGATAGTCTCTGATTTTATAAAACTTATTTAAAAAAATGCAAGTATTGGTGTTTTTGGTTTGGTGACTCCGGTTGTAGCAATAAGATGGGGGGGGGGTTTATGTCGTCCACCAGTGTTGGACGCTGAATGGTGGTCAGTCCTGAGTGGATCTTCAGGCCATTACTCTGCTGTGCGGGCTGTGAGTCGAGGCGACTGTCCCTTGGGTGAAGATATTTGCGCTAAGCATTAGTTCAAAGCCATTCAAAAGGCAAATGGTTCTTTTGAGGGTTGAAATTGGCACATTTACTGGGAAGAGGCACTTTCAGAGACACCAAGGCAGCAGGTTTTAGGACAGATAGCAGGAAGTGCGTGAGCCGTTGAATCGTGGTGTCAGGCACGGTGGGCGAGAGCAGGTGACCAGAGCTGGTGTGCGGGATATGCCCGGAGGCTGGACAGGGGAGACGGCAGACAGCAGGTGGCCGGACAGCCCTTCAGCTTCTGAAACCATGGCATGATCTCAAAGCAAATGCCAATCTATTAGCGCAAAACACAAATCTGGAAAAAATGCCTTTTTAAACAGAATGATAAGATGTGGAAAACACCGTCATAAGACATAAATATATAACTGCCGGTCCCTCCCTTTATAAGAAAAATGATTATGGAAAACATTCATCCAGGAAGCTGCTTCCTGCGTCGATAGCGGCCGTCAAAGCACAGCGTGTTTGTGTGCACGCCTCGCCTAAAAACTAATAACTGCGGCCATCTCAGGTGTGGCAGAGGGTTGGGGTGAACATTAATCGACTCCTGGTGCTGCCATTCACTAACACCCATCTCTCCATTTCTGGTACAATTAAATTTGCAAACACTCCTCCATCTCCTGCCTCCCACAACTCTGGACAACTTCAACTGTTCGATAGTTTACCGAGGTGTAGAAAGGTTGCTCTACATATAGGCCACACCCCAAAGGCGATTTTTTTTGTGCTCTACGCGAGTTGATATTTTATCAAATGGTTTTTCCAATCCTTCCAGAATTCACACTGTAGATCTCAGGAGATACAATGAGGTTCTGGTGAGCTTTGATTGAGTGAGTAGGGAAAGATTATTTGACATGGTTTCAGTGGGCACCAGCGGTGGGTCAGGGGGCACCGGCCCTGGGTCAGGGGTCAGGGGGCACCGGCCCTGGGTCAGGGGGTCAGGGGGCACAATCGCAGTCCACACAGCTCCAGGCAGCAGTTCCGGAAATTTGTCGATGTACAAAACTTACAGGCGAGATGCAATTGTTGCTAAACCTTTAATTTTAAAATAATTAATTGTTTAGCGGACTGCTCATGTTGCCAAGCTAACTAACGTACTTTAATACCCGGTTAAAATTTGGATTCTCGGACAGTTTTAAAATACTGCCCACTTAAGCCAAAAGAAGAGATTATTGAAAGGGTCGCCTCGCACACCGTCAAACCTCAACACCTCAAGCCCGATCCTTTAAGATGCCAGAACTACAAAAGCTATGGGAGAGGCACCAGCAGTAGAAGATAAAATTTAAAAGGGAATTAAAAACTAACATATACAAACTATATTCTTTACCATTTAAAACCTTTTGCTTCAATGATTTGTGGTGGAATATTAAAGGCAATATCTGCAGCATGAACCCATTTTACAAACAGAAGCTTTTACAATTTTGACACAAATAAATATCTTTCGATGTTGTTAAGATTCACGAGGAAAAAAATAAATCTGTAGTGCCCATCATCCGTGCAGTTTTTTTAAACCTTGCAGGTTTACAAGCGAACATAAGACAACTGTTGGGGTTCCTGTGGGAGGGTCGATCGTGTTCCTTTACACCAAAACCCAAGGGAACACCGTCCTTTACAAACTCGGAGGAACTTAAAACAAGTCCTTTGTAAAAAGCATCATGTTCGAAATCCTGAGCAGATCCCCTGAAGTGTCATCGCAAAATTATTTCCATGCCCTCCACCTCAAAACACGCTTAGAATAACAAATCCGAGTCCTGGCAGTGAAGATTGCTGCGAGGAATAAGTACAGTTTGTTTTATCATTTGGGGGGTCTTTGCCCCCCACCCCACCCCGGTTTTCTCCCCAGTCTCTCCTGAAGGCGTTGACTCGGGCTGGGGTACAGTTCCATAGACCATCACCTTCCCCCCAATGGCCATCTTCAAATGGTGAGCAGAGATGGTTGGTTTGGGCTGTGTGTCAATGGTTAGCGATATCGCAGCCCAGCTCGATCCAGCCCTCACACTCGCGTTTCCCAGCGGGAGCCAGGGGGTCATTCGGCAGCGATCAGGAGCGGGAACCCGGCCTGATTTTCCACCTGTAACCTGGGGCGCTGAGGCCAATTGACCCCCCTCACTGCTGGCTAAGATCAGCTGACCCAGCAGGGGTCACCCCTCAGCACCCCCCCCACCCCCACCCCTCAGCAACACCGCCCCACCCGTCAAAATCTCCCCCCCCCGGGTCAGTGTGACTCAATCTCCCCCCAGGTCAGTGTGACTCGATCCCCCCCCCCCCCGTCAGTGTGACTCGATCCCCACCCCTCCCCCTCCCCCCGGGTCAGTGTGACTCGATCCCCACTCCTCCCCCTCCCCCCGGGTCAGTGTGACTCGATCCCCCCCCCCCCCCCCGGGTCAGTGTGACTCGATCCCCACCCCTCCCCCTCCCCCCCGGGTCAGTGTGACTCGATCCCCACTCCTCCCCCTCCCCCCGGGTCAGTGTGACTCGATCCCCCCCCCCCCCCCGGGTCAGTGTGACTCGATCCCCACCCCTCCCCCTCCCCCCGGGTCAGTGTGACTCGATCCCCACTCCTCCCCCTCCCCCCGGGTCAGTGTGACTCGATCCCCCCCCCCCCGGTCAGTGTGACCCAGTCCCCCCCCGGTCAGTGTGACTCGGTCCCCCCCACCCCCCAGTCAGTGTGACCCAGTACCACCCCACCCCGGTCAGCGTGACTCAGTCCTCCCCCCGGTCAGTGTGACTCGGTCTCCCCCCGGTCAGTGTGACCCAGTCCCCCCCCCCCGGTCAGTGTGACCCAGTACCACCCCCCCCCGGTCAGCGTGACTCAGTCCTCCCCCCGGTCAGTGTGACTCGGTCTCCCCCCCGGTCAGTGTGACCCAGTCCCCCCCCCCGGTCAGCGTGACTCAGTCCCCCCCCCCGGTCAGTGTGACTCGGTCTCCCCCCCCCTCCCCCCCACCCCGGTCAGTGTGACTCAGTACCCCCCTGGACTAGGTTTGTGTTACAGGAGCAGATGAGGATGGGTTTCTGTGCCATCAGGAGAGAGCTGGGATGTGCCGGGTTCTTGACGATATTTCGCACTGGAACAGTTCAATCCAAGAACGAGGAGTGGAGGAACTGCAACCAGTTTTATAACAAAAGGCAAAGAAAGAAAGAGTGAGAGGAAAGAGCGATGGATAGTGGCGTGTGCAGCTGCCCCTCCATCAGTATCTTTCAGGATATTTTAAATGATCTTTGGGGCTGACCGGTCGTTGGTTAGAGTCTTTCTCAGTTTCACCCCCCGGCGAATCATTGACAAAACATCATTCCCGCCCTCGGTTGGCGAGGGTGTAGCAGCGACATCATCGATCCCGCCAGTCCTTTGGGAAGCCGCGGTCACGCCCAGGTGTGGAGTCAGTCCGTTTCCCGCGGGCACCGATTCTCGGGCGTTCTGGAGGTTGGGGGCCGAGCGCTGCAGCCCACTGACCAGGAGTGGTTTCTCTGGTACCAGGGCGTAGCTGGGGTTCTGGGCCATGCTCAGGCTTTGTGTCGAGCTGCAGATGCCGTGCTTCCTCTGCACGAAGCTGGTGCGCCCGCCCTGCAGGCTGACGCACTCCTCACTGCCAGTCCGCGAGACCGCCAGCCCCATCGGCTTGCTGGACACGGGCGGTCCTGGAACGGGCACCACCGGAGTCCGGATGGGGATGGGCACACCGCTGATGGTACCGCGCCGGAAGGTCGGTTTGCTGGAGGGTTTTCTTCGTATCGTAGCGACGTGAGATGTCATCATGGGCTCGGGGTCGACCAACAGGCTCACGGTGGAGGCCGGGCGTTTTACTTGGAACATCTTCCTGTAGTTCTGGCTGATGTCGCTGTTCCTGGGAATGGTGGAGGATTTATCAAAGTCGATCTGCTCACTCAGCTCCTGCTCGCCATGCAGGGAGATATAATCGTAATCCGCCACTAACACAGGGAACAGGAATTAATACGGAAACACACACAGCCACACACTGAAATAAACCCTGAACACACCCAGCGCCGTCAGTAACAAATGCAACTGTGCATCTGTATGGCAGATCTGGGCACCCACCATTAAAATGCTGGAATTTCATTCAAACGCAGTAACGAATCTTTACCAAAACCGTAATATGAGCTCAACCCAGTGCAACTGAGTTTTCAAACTGGGCTTCATGGATGCTGGGAATCTGTGAGAGGTCCAGGAACACACCTCGGGCACAGTGACTGCAAAGTTCTGAATTCGACAATCTTCCTGCATTATTTGACTCACTCACATGTTTTTCCGATTGCGGCACAGGTTTAACAGAGTCAGCAGCAACAGCACGATTCTTCCAGTAATTGATACTGTCCTTTGGCGATTCGGACAGGGATCCCTGGGAGTGTGGTAGGGAATTCCCAAAGTTTTGACAGCTGCTGTGTTACAGTAATATCAGTCCTGAGGGAGCGCTGCACTGTCGGAGGGGCAGTACTGAGGGAGCGCTGCACTGTCTGAGGGGCAGTACTGAGGGAGCGCTGCACTGTCGGAGGGGCAGTACTGAGGGAGCGCTGCACTGTCGGAGGGTCAGTACTGAGGGAGTGCTGCACTGTCGGAGGGGCAGTACTGAGGGAGCGCTGCACTGTCGGAGGGTCAGTACTGAGGGAGTGCTGCACTGTCGGAGGGGCAGTACTGAGGGAGCGCCGCACTGTCGGAGGGTCAGTACTGAGGGAGCGCCGCACTGTCGGAGGGGCAGTGCTGAGGGAGCGCCGCACTGTCGGAGGGACAGTACTGAGGGAGCGCTGCACTGTCTGAGGGGCAGTACTGAGGGAGCGCTGCACTGTCGGAGGGGCAGTACTGAGGGAGCGCTGCACTGTCGGAGGGTCAGTACTGAGGGAGTGCTGCACTGTCGGAGGGGCAGTACTGAGGGAGCGCTGCACTGTCGGAGGGTCAGTACTGAGGGAGTGCTGCACTGTCGGAGGGGCAGTACTGAGGGAGCGCCGCACTGTCGGAGGGTCAGTACTGAGGGAGCGCCGCACTGTCGGAGGGGCAGTACTGAGGGAGCGCCGCACTGTCGGAGGGACAGTACTGAGGGAGCGCCGCACTGTCGGAGGGGCAGTACTGAGGGAGCGCCGCACTGTCGGAGGGTCAGTACTGAGGGAGCGCCGCACTGTCGGAGGGGCAGTACTGAGGGAGCGCCGCACTGTCGGAGGGACAGTACTGAGGGAGCGCCGCACTGTCGGAGGGGCAGTACTGAGGGAGCGCCGCACTGTCGGAGGGGCAGTACTGAGGGAGCGCCGCACTGTCGGAAGGTCAGTACTGAGGGAGCGCCGCACTGTCGGAGGGTCAGTACTGAGGGAGAGCGGCACTGTCGGAGGGTCAGTACTGAGGGAGCGCCGCACTGTCTGAGGGGCAGTACTGAGGGAGCGCTGCACTGTCTGAGGGGCAGTACTGAGGGAGCGCCGCACTTTCGGAGGGTCAGTACTGAGGGAGAGCGGCACTGTTGGAGGGGCAGTGCTGAGGGAGCGCCGTACTGTCGGAGGGGCAGTACTGAGGGAGCGCTGCACTGTCGGAGGGGCAGTACTGAGGGAGTGCTGCACTGTCGGAGGGGCAGTACTGAGGGAGCGCCGCACTGTCGGAGGGGCAGTACTGAGGGAGCGCTGCACTGTCGGAGGGGCAGTACTGAGGGAGTGCTGCACTGTCGGAGGGGCAGTACTGAGGGAGCGCCGCACTGTCGGGGGGCAGTACTGAGGGAGCGCCGCACTGTCGATGAGGGAGCGCTGCACTGTCGGAGGGGCAGTACTGAGGGAGCGCCGCACTGTCGGTGAGGGAGCGCTGCACTGTCGGAGGGGCAGTACTGAGGAAGCGCCGCAATGTCGGAGGGGCAGTACTGAGGATGAGATGTTAAACTGAGGCCCCGTTTTCCTGTTCAGGAGGTGATCAAGGATCCCATGTTCTGGGCAACATTATCAAGAACCAATTTTAATAGTCACCCATCTCATTGCTGATTGTGGGGACTTGCTGTGCGCATGATGACTAGCGGGAGCACTTCTGAATCGCTCTACACCTGAAACTGCTTCATATCAACACTCCCAGAGGAGATCACTGACTCGCAGGGATTTACACTTTTCTATTTTAACCCCTTAAACATTCCACCTGCTCCATTGTGCTGTCTAATTTACTTTTCAAGAATTAATCACTGTCTTTTAAAAAAATGAATGACAAATAATTTTTTAAAACTCACCAATCAGGGACTGCTCCCTCTTCACTGCTGTAAAACAACAACCAGAAATTCAAACCCACATCAGCGAAACATCACAAATACCTCCCACCATCAACACCTCACAACTCCTCCAACTAAAAGGATTCACTATGGGAACCCTGATACAGGACTATGAGGAGAGAGCGGGGCAGTGGGATTAGTTTGGGATTGATACAGGGCCATGGGGAGAGCGGGGCAGTGGGATTAGTTTGGGATTGATACAGGGCTATGGGGAGAGAGCGGGGCAGTGGGATTAGTTTGGGATTGATACAGGGCTAATGTAGTACCGCTGGGTCCCTTGCTGTTTGTGGTCTACATTAACGACTTGGATATGAATGTAAAAGGTATGATCAGTAAGTTCGCGGATGATACAAAAATTGGTAGGGTGGTAAATAGCGAGGAGGGTAGCCTCAGTCTGCAGGACGATATAGACGGGTTGGTCAGATGGGCGGAACAGTGGCAAATGGAATTTAATCCGGAAAAGTGCGAGGTGATGCACTTTGGAGGGACTAACAAGGCAAGGGAATACACAATGAATGGTAAGACCCTAGGCAAGACGGAGGGTCAGAGGGATCTTGGTGTGCAAGTACACAGATCCCTGAAGGCGGCGGAACAGGTGGATAAGGTGATAAAAAAGGCGGCAAAAAAGGCATATGGGATACTTGCATTTATTAGCCGAGGCATAGAATATAAGAGCAAGGAGGTTATGATGGAGCTGTATAAAACACTGGTTAGGCCACATCTGGAATACTGTGTGCAGTTCTGGTCGCCACACTACAGGAAGGATGTGATTGCTTTGGAGAGGGCGCAGAGGAGATTCACCAGAATGTTACCCGGGCTGGAGTGCTTCAGCTATGAAGAGAGACTGGGCAGATTGGGTTTGTTTTCCTTGGAGCAGAGGAGGCTGAGGGGGGACATGATTGAGGTGTACAAAATTATGAGGGGCATAGATAGGATGGATACTAAGGAGCTTTTTCCCTTAGTAGAGGGGTCTATAACAAGGGGGCATAGTTTCAAGGTAAAGGGCGGGAGGTTTAGAAGGGATTTGAGAAAGAACTTTTTCACCCAGAGGGTGGTTGGAGTCTGGAACTCACTGCCTGAAAGGGTTGTGGAGGCAGGAACCCTCACAACATTCAAGAAGCATTTGGATGAGCACTTGAAATGCCATAGCATACAAGGCTACAGACCAAATGCTGGAATATGGGATTAGATTAGACAGGGCTTGATGGCCGGCGCGGACACGATGGGCCGAAGGGCCTCTATCCGTGCTGTATAACTCTATGACTATGGGGAGAGAGCGGGGCAGTGGGATTAGTTTGGGATTGATACAGGGCTATGGGGAGAGAACGGGGCAGTGGGATTAGTTTGGGATTGATACAGGGCTATGGGGAGAGAGGGGGCAGTGGGATTAGTTTGGGATTGATACAGGGCTATGAGGAGAGAGCGGGGCAGTGGGATTAGTTTGGGATTGATACAGGACTATGGGGAGAGAGCGGGGCAGTGGGATTAGTTTGGGATTGATACAGGGCTGTGGGGAGAGAGCGGGGCAGTGGGATTAGTTTGGGATTGATACAGGGCTATGGGGAGAGAGCGGGGCAGTGGGATTAGTTTGGGATTGATACAGGGCTATGGGGAGAGAGCGGGGCAGTGGGATTAGTTTGGGATTGATACAGGGCTATGGGGAGAGAGCGGGGCAGTGGGATTAGTTTGGGATTGATACAGGGCCTTGGGGAGAGAGCGGGGCAGTGGGATTAGTTTGGGATTGATACAGGGCTGTGGGGAGAGAGCGGGGCAGTGGGATTAGTTTGGGATTGAGCCAGGGCTATGGGGAGAGAGCGGGGCAGTGGGATTAGTTTGGGATTGATACAGGGCTATGGGGAGAGAGCGGGGCAGTGGGATTAGTTTGGGATTGATACAGGGCTATGGGGAGAGAGCGGGGCAGTGGGATTAGTTTGGGATTGATACAGGGCTATGGGGAGAGAGCGGGGCAGTGGGATTAGTTTGGGATTGATACAGGGCTATGGGGAGAGAGCGGGGCAGTGGGATTAGTTTGGGATTGAGCCAGGGCTGTGGGGAGAGAGCGGGGCAGTGGGATTAGTTTGGGATTGATACAGGGCTATGGGGAGAGAGCGGGGCAGTGGGATTAGTTTGGGATTGCTCTAGCAAAGAGCTAGCACTGACACGATGGGCTGAATGGCCTCCTTTAGTGGCACTAGCCCTCCCTTTTAGTATCAATATGCCTATAGAAAGCCTTTTAATTTTTCAATGTTTTTTGTTATTTTTTTTCCCCTTACTCTTCCCAATCTTTCTGTAACTTTTCTATATTCTTTACATCTACCCTCTAACCCATAAATGCTTGGTTTTTGTAATTTCAAGTTTGACGATTCCCCAATCGTGGGATCCCAGCCAGCCTTTCGTCCTTCCTGAAATATATCTTCACTGTTTACATCTCCTGTTGAATCATTTCCCGTTACTGGTCGATGGCTCTAATTGCCAATCCTGCCCTTTGCTGCTCCCTAGTTTGGAGTCTCTCTCTTACCCTGAGAGGGGATGGTGTCCTCGGAGCAAGACGGGGTGGTGGTCTGGGTGCTGTAACCGCTGGAACAATGCAGCGAGTCCCGGCTGTTCCTCTGGGTGTCCAGGTTCCCCTGACTCAGGGCTAAGGCAAGATGCTCTCGGGCACTCATCTCTCCAACCTGTGGCTGCAAAATACACGGCAATGAAGTGGGTGTGGTATTAAAAGTAACATTAAAAATACCAGTGGGCACCTCTCAGTCCACTGGCTGGGAGCAGTGAGAATCGACGGGGATAATAATACCTGAGGCTAAATGATCAGTCGCATCGATCCCATCGGGAAAGGCAATTCCCTCCTGTAGGAGTGGACCCTCCCCCACCCCCAGCTCCCCCCCCCCACCCCCAGACACAGCCCCCCCACCCTACAGGCACAGCCCCCCCCCATCCCACGCAGGCACAGCCTCCCCCCCCCCCCCCCCCCCCACACGCAGGCACAGCCTCTCCCCCCCCCCCCCACCCCACACGCAGGCACAGCCTCCCCCCCCACCCCACACGCAGGCACAGCCCCGCCCCCCCCCCACCCCACACGCAGGCACAGCCCCGCCCCCCCCCCCCACCCCACACGCAGGCACAGCCCCACCCTCCAGTAAAGCTCCTCCGGTGCCTCAAACGATGACGACTCCAGGATTTAGCCGAAACATATCGCTAATAAAAATGGGGGAAAAATGAAGTGTTTGATCGATTTTCCAGTAGAAATATAGACGGGTAAACATTCCGAGGCTCCCGGTCCACAGCAGCATCAGGGTTGTAATTTTATGATATTGACTTAATTCTACTGGGTTCTGGATTGAGGCAACATGCAATTCACAGCTCTGAGACCCTCGGTCTATCAGTCCATGCCGATTTGGCCCCCGGTCACAGTTCCTTGAAAGACCGGAAGCACTCGCTCATCGCCCCAATCTAGGTCAACGTCTGGTCGGGAGGTTGGTGACCGAACCACAAAAAGGCAGAAGTTCAGCTGTATTAGAAACTCTCCAGGTCACAGACCCCCATTCACACTGGCATCTCAAGCCCCTTTGCAAGTTTCAGGAAAAGGGCAATGCTGTATCGGAGTGAAACCGGAGGAGATCAGTGGGCAGCACTCTCGCCTCTGAGGCAGAAGGTTGTGGGTTCAAGTCCCACTCCAGGGACTTGAGCACAAAAATCTAGACTGACACTCCCAGTGCAGTGCTGAGGGAGTGCCGCACTGTCGGAGGTGCCGTCTTTCGGATGAGATGTTAAACTGAGGCCCCGTCTGTTCTCTCAGGTGGATGTAAAAGATCCCGCCTGCACTATTTCGAAGAAGAGCAGGGGGAGTTCTCCCGGTGTCCTGGCCAATATTTATCCCTCAACCAACATAACAAAAACATTATTTGGTCATTTATCTCAGACATTCACTGCCTTGGCTGACTCTTGCAGAGCTGTGTGTTTGAGGTATTGGAAGGAGTCTGTGTCTAGTGTTATCTAGGTGGTCATTATTACATGGCTGTTTGTGGGATCTTGCTGTGCGCTAGTTGGCTGCCGCGTTACAACAGTGACTACACTTCAAAAAGTACTTCATTGGCTGTAAACGCTTTGGGACGTCCGGAGGTGGTGAAAGGCGCTGGAGAAATGCAAGTCTTCTTTTTGATTGGGGATACCTTGCAAGTAGCAGACGATGTCATGGATCGCGGTCTGTCCACGCCCTGTGTACACACACCGGGTTCCGCTGGCGTTTGGGGTCCGTTTTCTCCAACCTGTCGATAAGCAGATGTTTCCCTCTGCTGGGGGTTGCTGGGCTGCAGTTGGTCCATGGCTGGCAATTTTGCCCAGTCCTGATTTAAAAAGAGACCCAGACTTCAATCATTTAATGACTTCTCTGAACTATTATATTCTAAATGCTCTGTTGGGTGGGTAGCTTTAAAAATTATTTGGCATCGAGTATGAAATCGTGGGTTGTAATTTTATGATATTGACTTAATTCTATTGGGTTCTGGATTGAGGCAGCTCTGAGACCCTGAGTTTATGCGGGTTTGATCCCGGGTCACAGAAGCCAAAGGGCCGGAGATCATTCCCCCTTTCCCCATTAAACACGATGTTTATGGCCATTTGGACCATTCTTGTTCTTCAATGGAGAAAAAGTGCAATTTTCCTGCCGCACTAACTTCCTCCTCCAAGCATAATTCCGGGGTGTAGTTCCCCGTGCGGGCATCAACCCCGACAGCGAGAGGTGACAGGCATCGGGGGAAAGGTGTCAGCACAGCCAAGGCTGATCCTGACCTCCCCAAAACCCACACGGGCACTTTCCAGCTGGTCTGTGTTCTGACTGGGAACATAATGAGGCCATTCAGCCCCTCGAGCTTGCCCCGCCATTCAATCCGATCACAGCTGATCTGGACCTCAACTCCATTTACCTGCCTTTGCTCCATATCCCTCAAATACCCTTCCCCAACAAAAATCCATCGATCTCAGCCGTGAAAATTTCAATTGACCCCCAACAACCAGAGCTTTTTGGGGAGAGAGTTCCAGATTTCCACTACCCTTTGTGTGAAGAAGTGCTTCCTGACATCACCCCTGAACAGCCTGGCTCTAATTTTAATGTTATGCCCCCCTTGTTCTGGACTCCCCTCAGCAGATGAAATAGTTTTTCCATATCTATTCATTGTGTATTCCCTTGCCTTGTTAGTCCTCCCAAAATGCATCACCTCTCACTTTTCAGGGTTAAATTCCATTTGCCACTGTTCTGCCCATCTGACCAACCCGTCTATATCGTCCTGTAGCCTGAGGCTTCCCTCCTCGCTATTTACCACACCACCAATTTTCGTGTCATCTGCAAACTTACTGATCATACCTCCTACATTCATATCTAAATCATTAATGTACACTACAAACAGAAAAGGACCCAGCACCGATCCCTGCGGTACATCACTGGACACAGGCTTCCAGTCACAAAAACAACCTTCGACCATCACCCTCTGCCTCCTGCCACTAAGCCAATTTTGGATCCAATGTGCCAAATTGCCCTGGATCCCATGGGCTCTTACCTTCTTGACCAGTCTCCCATGCGGGACTTTGTCAAAAGCCTTACTGAAGTCCATGTAGACTACATCAACTGCACTACCCTCATTGGTCAGACATGATCTCCCCCTGACAAAGCCATGCTGACTATCCTTGATTAATCCTTGCCTCTCCAAGTGGAGACTAATTCTGTCCCTCAGAATTTTTTCCAATAATTTCCCTACCACTGATGTTAGGCTCACTGGCCTGTAATTCCCTGGTTTATCCCTACTACCCTTCTTGAATAATGGTACTACGTTAGCTGTTCTCCAGTCCTCTGGCACCTCCCCTGTGGCCAGAGAGATTCTGAAAATTTGTGTCAGAGCCCCTGCAATCTCCTCCCTTGCCTCAGCAGCCTGGGATACATCCCGTCTGGGCCTGGGGATTTATCCACTTTCAAGCCCGCTAAAACCGCTAGTACCTCCTCCCTCTCAATACTAATTTGTTCAAGTATATCACAATCCCCCTGCCTGATTTCTATGCCTACATCGTCCTTCTCCATAGTGAACACAGATGCAAAATATTCATTTAAAACCTCACCTACACCTTCCGGCTCTACACACAGATTGCCACTTTGGTCCCTAATGGGCCTTACTCTTTCCCTGGTTATCCTCTTGCCCTTAATATACTTATAAAACACCTTGGGATTTTCCTTTATTTTGCCCGCCAGTGTTTTTTCATGCCCCCTCTTCGCTCTCCTAATTTCTTTTTTAAGTACCCCCCTGCACTTTCTATACTCCTCTAGGGCTTCCACTGTTTTTAGTCCTTTGTATCTGCCAAAAGCCTCCTTTTTTTTCCTAATCCATTCTTGTATATCCCTTGACATCCAGGGTTCCCTGGACTTGTTGGTCCCACCCTTGACCTTTACGGGAACATGTTGGCGTTGTACTCTCTCTATTTCCTTTCTGAAAGACTCCCATTGCTCTGATGTGGATTTTCCTACAAGTAGCTGAACCCAGTCCACTTTGGCTAGATCCTGCCTTATCATATTAAAATCGGCCTTCCCCCAATTTAGAACCTTTATTTCCGGTCCATCTTTGTCCTTTTTCATGACTACCTTAAATCTCACCGAATTATGGTCACTGTCACCAAAATGCTCTCCTACTGACACTTCTACCACTTGCCCGGCTACATTCCCTAGAATTAGGTCCAGTACCGCCCCCTCTCTTGTAGGACTTTCTACATGCTGGCTCTAAAAGCTCTCCTGGATGCACTTTAAGAATTCCGCACCCTCTAAGGCTTTCACACTCTGACTATCCCAGTTAATATTGGGGAAGTTGAAATCCCCTACTATTATTACCCTATTATTTCTACACTTCTCTGAGATTTGCCTACATATCTGTTCCTCTATCTCCCCCTGACTGTTTGGGGGCCTATAGTACACTCCCAGCAAAGTGCTTGCCCCCTTTTTGTTTTTAAGTTCTACCCATATGGCCTCATTAGAGGAACCTGCCAAGATATCATTCCTCCTTACAGCAGTAATTGACTCCTTGATTAATATTGCGACACCCCCTGCTCTTTTACACCCCACTCTGTCTCGCCTGAAGATTCTATACCCCGGAATGTTGAGCTGCCAGTCCTGCCCCTCCCTCAACCATGTCTCTGTGATAGCAACAATATCAACACCTTCAATTCATCTGCCTTACTCGCAAGACTCCTTGCATTAAAATAAATGCTATCCAGCCTTGCCATACTCCCTTGTGCCGTTACGTATTTGCTCTGCCTTCCAGCTGACCTGTTTTTTCCTCTATATTATTTGGCTGTGCATCACCCCCTACTATAGCTCCACTCCGTATCCCATCCCCCTGCCAAGTTAGTTTAACCCCCCCCCCCACAACAGTACTAGCAAACCTCCCCTCAAGGATGTTGGTTCCGTTCCGTTCCAGTTCAGGTGCAACCCGTCCAACTTGTACAGGTCCCACCTTCCCCAGAAGCAGACCCAGTGATCCAGGAAACTAAAGCCCTCCCTCCTGCACCAACTCTTTAGCCACGCATTCATCTGCTCTATCCTCCTATTCCTATATTCACTAGCACGTGGCACCGGGAGTAATCCAGAGATTACAACCTTTGAGGTCCTGTTTTTTAATCTGCTACCTAGCTCCCTAAATTCTTGTTGCAGGACCTCATCCCTCTTTCTACCCATGTCGTTGGTACCAATGTGAACCACGACCTCTGACTGTTCGCCCTCCCCCTTCAGAATGCCCTGCAGCCGTTCAGTGACATCCTTGACCCTGGCACCAGGGAGGCAACATACCATCCTGGAGTCACGTCTGCGGCCACAGAAGCGTCTATCTGTTCCCCTTACGATAGAATCCCCTATCACTATTGCTCTCCCACTCTTTTTCCCCCCTCCTGTGCAGCTGAGCCACTCGTAGTGCCACGGACTTGGCTCTTGCTGCATTCCCCTGAGAAACCATCTCCCCCAGCAGTATCCAAAATGGAAAATCTGTTGGAGAGGGAGATAGACCCAGGGGACTCCTGCATTACCTTCCTGCTTTTACAGCAGCACATTGTTTTTTTTTTACATTCTCGGGCTAACTACCACCCCAGAGCTCAAATGGGACGCCCCGCACCTCTCCACCGTCACTGCCCCGTGTCTGCTATGGGACGCCCCGCACTGCCCTGTGTCTGTGATAGGACGCCCCGCACCGTGTCTGCTATAGGACGCCCCGCACCTCTCCACCGTCACTGCCCCGTGTCTGCTATAGGACGCCCCGCACTGCCCTGTGTCTGTGATAGGACGCCCCGCACCGTGTCTGCTATAGGACGCCCCGCACCTCTCCACCGTCACTGCCCCGTGTCTGCTATAGGACGCCCCGCACTGCCCTGTGTCTGTGATAGGACGCCCCGCACCGTGTCTGCTATAGGACGCCCCGCACCTCTCCACCGTCACTGCCCTGTGTCTGCTATAGGACGCCCCGCACTGCCCTGTGTCTGCTATGGGACGCCCCGCACTGCTCCACCGTCACCGCCGCGTGTCTGCTATTTCTAACGAGGGGGTGATGGGGGAGCAGTGCGGGGTTGCTGAACTGATGTTTAAGGCAGCAACTGCCATCTTTTCTCTGGCACTGAGCTCGAGTCTGATTCAAGGCCGTGACCAGGTCTGGAGCCGAGAGGTTCTGGTGGAACCCAAACTGAGCATCGGCGAGCAGGATATTGCCGAGCGCCCTCGGCTGGGATCAGTGCAGTCCAGCTGCAGTAGAAAGGCCAGCTGTAAAGGTGCTCCTGTCTGCAGTGACAGACCTGTACCCACCAGTACTGTACCCCAGTGTTAGTGACAGACCTGTACCCACCAGTACTGTACCCCAGTGTTAGTGACAGACCTGTACCCACCAGTACTGTACCCCAGTGTTAGTGACAGACCTGTACCCACCAGTACTGTACCCCAGTGTTATACAGTGACAGACCTGTACCCACCAGTACTGTACCCCAGTGTTATACAGTGACAGACCTGTACCCACCAGTACTGTACCCCAGTGTTATAGTGACAGACCTGTACCCACCAGTACTGTACCCCAGTGTTATACAGTGACAGACCTGTATCCACCACTACTATACCCCAGTGTTATACAGTGACAGACCTGTACCCACCAGTACTGTACCCCAGTGTTATACAGTGACAGACCTGTACCCACCAGTACTGTACCCGTGTTATAGAGACAGACCTGTACCCACCAGTACTGTACCCGTTATACAGTAACAGACCTGTACCCACCAGTACTGTACCCCAGTGTTAGTGACAGACCTGTACCCACCAGTACTGTACCCCAGTGTTAGTGACAGACCTGTACCCACCAGTACTGTACCCCAGTGTTACACAGTGACAGACCTGTACCCACCAGTACTGTACCCCAGTGTTATACAGTGACAGACCTGTACCCACCCGTACTGTACCCCAGTGTTATACAATGACAGACCTGTACCCACCAGTACTGTACCCCAGTGTTACACAGTGACAGACCTGTACCCACCAGTACTGTACCCCAATGTTATGCAGTGACAGACCTGTACCCACCCGTACTGTACCCCAGTGTTAGTGACAGACCTGTACTCACCAGTACTGTACCCCAATGTTATACAGTGACAGACCTGTACCCACCAGTACTGTACCCCAATGTTATACAGTGACAGACCTGTACCTACCAGTACTGTACCCCAGTGTTATACAGTGACAGACCTGTACCCACCAGTACTGTAGCCCAGTGTTAGTGACAGACCTGTACCCACCAGTACTGTACCACAGTGTTAGTGACAGACCTGTACCCACCAGTACTGTACCCCAGTGTTAGTGACAGACCTGTACCCACCAGTACTGTACCCCAGTGTTACAGTGACAGACCTGTACCCACCAGTACTGTACCCCAGTGTTATACAGTGACACACCTGTACCCACCCGTACTGTACCCGTGTTATACAATGACAGACCTGTACCCACCAGTACTGTACCCCAGTGTTATACAGTGACAGACCTGTACCCACCAGTACTGTAGCCCAGTGTTAGTGACAGACCTGTACCCACCAGTACTGTACCACAGTGTTAGTGACAGACCTGTACCCACCAGTACTGTACCCCAGTGTTAGTGACAGACCTGTACCCACCAGTACTGTACCCGTGTTACACAGTGACAGACCTGTACCCACCAGTACTGTACCCCAGTGTTATACAGTGACACACCTGTACCCACCCGTACTGTACCCCAGTGTTATACAATGACAGACCTGTACCCACCAGTACTGTACCCCAGTGTTACACAGTGACAGACCTGTACCCACCAGTACTGTACCCCAGTGTTATACAGTGACAGACCTGTACCCACCAGTACTGTACCCCAGTGTTATACAGTGACAGACCTGTACCCACCAGTAATGTACCCCAGTGTTACAGTGACAGACCTGTACCCACCAGTACTGTACCCCAGTGTTATGCAGTGCATTACACTTTCCTGGGATCTTACACCACCACATCAGCATTCATTTTCTAATACTGTCTCGTATTCCGTCAAGAAACACCAGTAAAACGTCTCACTGTTCCTAAAAAATATTGTTCTTTTCACCTGAATACCAGTCGTTCCTCCCAAGATTTCGGCGCTCAGTCCATCACCTGGAACCAAGTGGGAGCGGGCTGGGTGGAGGCTCTGGGGAGGGAGTGTGTCAGACCTGGGCCGACCTTGGGAGGGCAGCGGCAGGGACCTGGGGACAGGCTGTACTTCCTCACCCACCCCCAGTCCCTCACCTCAGTCACCCACTCACGCCCCCCCCACTACCAACCCCGCTCACCCACGCACCCTCTGAGGGACAAAGAGAAAGGGGGAAAGAAATACAGAAAAAAGGGGAAATTTATTCCAAAAAAATCTAATTAAGAGAAAACTGGACTTGTGAAGTTGATAAACGGCTACCAATTAATTTGTCGCTGTCGCTGGCCCAGAGCTGCTCCCTCCGCCGCGGGTAGCAGAGGGTCCCAGCACCACGTGGCTGCCTTAGACCCTCCGCCAACTTCCCTCTTCGACTCTAAACTGTGTCTCTGAAAATGGCTCCTTTGGCCCCATTAGCCCCCTCGCCCCGTGTAAAGCGCGTTGGGTTCCTAACGTGAAAGGTGCCATAAGGAGGACAGGAGGATCCCAGCCAGACATGGTACAGTCGAGTACACCGCTTCCCACCTCCCCCTCCAGCCACGCTAGTTATTTCCACGCGGTCTGCTCCGGTTAGTCCAGCTGCAGTTACACAGCTTGGACAGAAGCCAATTGTCCCCGTGCTTTACTCTGACCCTCCCTCAGGACCCAGGACTCAAACCGCGGTTGGAACAGACGGTTATCACCTTGCTGGTTGGTGCCCAAAGCCCAATCTTGGAGCCCGAGCAGAGAGAGGTGGGAGAGCTGCACTCGCTAACCGACCTGCAGGTTTCTGAAGCCTCGGAAGATGCGGAACTGGTGGATTTCTGCAGGTTAAGCCGGTAATTAAAGCAAAAAGGAAAGGAGAGAGGAGAAAGGAGAGAGGAAGCAGAAGATTAGAAATCATAATCTGGAACATCTTCTGATTTCACCTTTGTTAAACCCTTTAAAAGCCCAGGGATTCCCAGGTGGCTGATCCAACATTGAACCATCAGACTCCGGATTAAAACAGAATAACGTCGCCTCATCTTTCACTGCAAATGGGATTCCTGTCTCAGCGCCGTGCGCACAAAACCCCTTTAATGAGCGGAGATTAGTTACCACATTGAAAACCTCACCCATGCCCTCCCCCCACTTTCCCCCTCTCCGAAGATGGGGTACTCGTGAAACTGTACCCCAGGTCGGGAAAGCCCATCTCCCCCACCCCCGCCTGTATCACATGTCCCACTGTGGGACACGCAGAGCAACTGTGGGAGAGAGCCGGGGGGGGGGGGGGGAGGGGGCGCTCTCCTGGGGAAGGATGGGAAATGGTGCAGGGTTGCAGGGGGGGGGGGGGGGGTGAAGGTGAAGGGTTGGGGGGGGGGGGGGGGGGGCGGGAGTGAAGGTGAAGGGTTGGGGGGGTGAAGGTGATTGGTGCGGGTTGGGGGGTGAAGGGTTGGGGGGGGGGCGGGGGTGAAGGTGAAGGGTTGGGGGGGTGAAGGTGATTGGTGCGGGTTGGGGGGTGAAGGGTTGGGGGGGCGGGGGTGAAGGTGAAGGGTTGGGGGGGTGAAGGTGATTGGTGCGGGTTGGGGGGTGAAGGGTTGGGGGGGGCGGGGGTGAAGGTGAAGGGTTGGGGGTGAAGGTGATTGGTGCGGGTTGGGGGGTGAAGGGTTGGGGGGGGGGCGGGGGTGAAGGTGAAGGGTTGGGGGGGGTGAAGGTGATCGGTGCGGGTTGGGGGGGGAGGGGTGAAGGTGAAGGGTTGGGGGTGAAGGTGATCAGTGCGGGTTGGGGGTGAAGGTGATCGGTGCGGGTCGGGGGGTGAAGGTGAAGGGTTGGGGGGTGAAGGTGAAGGGTTGGGGGGGTTGAAGGTGAAGGGTTGGGGGGGGGGGGGGGGGGGTGAAACAGAGCGATCAGAAGAGTTTACTTTAATACACCAACAATCCAACCCTAGACCTGCTGTTGGATTCCGAGAGTCAATTTGTAACGGGTTCAATCTGAATAAAGTGTCAAAACCTCATTTCCCCTTCGGGACCCTGCAGATTGGTAAAGGAATTCCACCCAGTATGTTATAAATGACCCCTTTACGAAGTTTATGTGTTGATTTAATCTGAAGTTTTGTTTCATCTCCTATTTAATTCTTTATATACTCGCCGAAACGGCCCCTTTCCAGAGGCACAGCTCGAACGTTCCCTGATGGCTCGGGGTCAGTCTCACTCTCTCGGCCCGCACCGCGTCACAGCTCCTCCGCCGCTGCACATGTTCGAGGGACATCCTGGGGTGTAGTGGGGTCAGAGGGCGGGGGATAATTGGACCGGGGCACACAGAGGTCATTCAGTCCCCATTTTAAATTCACACATTTTATCTATTTTTATGCAATACTTCAATAGTATTTATAGTTAAATGGCAAGCTGGGAGGCAGAGAAATAGAATTAGCTGCACGATGTGAGTTACTCAGTATTTACAGCACAGAAAGAGGCCATTCGGCCCAACTGGTCCGTGCCGGTGTTTATGCCCCACACGAGCCCCCTCCCAGCCAATCAGCATATCCTTCTATTCCTTTCTCCCTCATGTGTTTATCCAGCTTCCCCTTAAATGCATCTCTGCTATTCGCCTCAACCACTCCCTGTGGTAGCAAGTCCCACATTCTCACCACTCTCTGGGTAAAGAAGTTTCTCCTGAATTCCCTATAGGATTTATTAGTGACCATCTTATATTTATGGTCCCTAGTTCTGGTCTCCCCTCACAAGTGGAAACATCTTTGTTGAAGGGCTGGGTGATGTAAAATTGAGGCGCTACAGCACCATCACTGGTTGGGAGGGTGTAATTACAGCGTGACGTGTTTACAGAGGAATTTATAATGGGAAGAATTGACAACAGGAAGTAAGGTTTTGCAGACAGTAAGTTCGGGCAGGCATAAGATTTTTATATATATTATAGATAATTACCTTTCTATTTAATATTTTAGGAGCAACTTCCTGGATGCTGCCATCTAACTTGATGAGGTCATGGGGTTGGCATCTCTTATTGAAAAGACAGAGCGAACTTTTCTTGTAAGGTGTTGAAAGTCACAGTGACCACCAGCTGAACCCCCAAAAAAACACCCCAAAAAGCTTGCCCGTCAGTCAGCACTACTTTAATACATGGGTTGGAGAGTTTTACAGCGGCTTCTCCCCAAGGGATACAGTTATTCAATGAAAAGGTGCCTCCAGGGACCTGCTCCTGACAGGAAAAATATTATTTAAACTCACCAAACAAGCAACATTGACACAACACAGAATTGTGGAATGTTGCAGCACAGGAGAGGCCATTCAGCCCATTGAGCCTGTGCCGGCTCTCTGAAGGAACTCTCCACTCAGTCCCTGAACCCTGCCTAATATTTATCAGCTTCTCTTTGAACGGTTATTGTGGATTCTGCTCCCACCAGTAGCAGCAGTATTAAAACAATCCTCCTCACCTCTCCCTTTGCTGATGATGTTAAATTGATGTCCTCTGGTTACCGACTCACTTACCAGTGGAAATAGTTTGTCCAGATTTACTTTCTCAAAACCCCTAGTCATTTTGAACACCTCTCTCAGATCACCTCGTGACCTGTGTTCTAATGAAAAGGGCCCCAGTTTCTCCCGTCTCTCCTCACAGCTAAAGCCTCTCGTTCCTGGGATCATTGTGAATCCTTTCTGCACCCTCGCCATGGTCTTGACATTCTTACAATTGGACACCCAGAAGCTGGCTCAACATTCTAACTGCAGCTTAAAATGGAACAAAGTCTCAGAAGATATTTTGAAAACATCAACAAATTAATCCTTTTTTCCCCCAAAGTACAGTGACTGTTTTCTTTTTTTGTTAGAACGCAGATTATGGGGCGCTAGGATAGAAGTGTTTACATTTATGAAAAGGTTGTAGAGGGTAGAGAGAAGCAAACTGTTTGCAGTGATTGAGGGGTCAAGAACGAGGGGACACAGATAGAAGATTAAATGTAAGAGATTTAGAACAGAGGGCAGGAGAAACTTCTTCACAGAGAGAGTTGTGAGGCTGTGGGATTCACTCCCAGGGTTAGTGGCCGAGGCAGAAACTGTGTCAACATTGAAGATTAGATTGGAGAGGAGGATGAAGGAAATGCAGTTGAATGGATCAGGGAACAGGGCGGGTAAATATGATTCGAGATACTTGCTCCAGTGGAGGGTAAAGGCCAGCACGGACTGGTTGGGCCGAATGGCCTGTTCCCATGTTATAATATTTCAGTAAACAAAAGGAGCAGCTATTCTGCAGAAACACACGCCAATGTCCCGCGCCCGCCCGAGCGCCCCGTGCCTGCCCCAATGTCCTGCGCCCGCCCGAGCGCCCCGCGCCCGCCCAAGCGCCCCGTGCCTGCCCCAATGTCCCGCGCCCGCCCAAGCGCCCCGTGCCTGCCCCAATGTCCTGCGCCCGCCTGAGCGCCCCGTGCCTGCCCCAATGTCCTGCGCCCGCCTGAGCGCCCCGTGCCTGCCCCAATATGATGAATGAACGGTCAATATTCTGTTGCTGTGGTGGTGCTGGTTGAGTGTTGGCCAGGACACAGAGAGAACTCCCCGCTCTCTCTCAATCACTAACTTTAATGCTCATCTGAATTGGGAAGCAGGACCTCGGATCAATGATGTGTCGGCAATGCTCACTTCCTACACCTTTTCTTTCCCCTTCAACCGCGCTGCAAAGTTTTACAAAGAAATAAAGAAAAGAGGAAAAAGTATAAAAGTGAAAGTTTAGAAAACACAGAGCAGAAGGTCCTCCCTCGGTTCAATTCCTGGTCTGTGATCAGTCAGTGAATCTCAGCTATGCTCACCTCGGGGCTCCACAATTACAACTTCAGCGCCCTCGAGCTCACAATGGAAAACAGTTCCACCACTGGTGGGAGGGTGTAATAACAGCCAATTTCTGTTATAAATGTGGGCGAAGGAATTTATAATGAAAGTTTTGCATTTATATAACGCCTTTCACGACCACCAGACGTCTCAACGTGCTTTACAGCCAATGAAGTACTTTAGGAGTGGAGTCACTGTTGTAATGGGAATATAAATGTAAGGACAGAATGTGCGACTTTAAAATGGGGATTGAATTATGTCTGCATGTCCTGGTCCGATTCTCCCCCACTTCACCTGAAGTTCATTCTTGGTCCGGATTCTCCCTGTGGAATGGCATGGAACATCAACTCGTGTTGTATATTTATTGAGAAATGGTTTGAGACAGAAACTGGTTTTGAATTCTCGTCGATCTCGAGGATCATTTCCTACTTTATATCTGTTTAATCTCTGAGGCGGGGTGAAGGAAGTCGGGTTTATTTGCCTTTGAGGTGACCCAGGAGACGTTGTCTTGACTCCGAAGCCAACCTGACAGAACAGATCACGCAAACTGCTCACTGCAGAAAAAGCTTCAATTCCCAGGGACGCAGGTCAGAAAGTCAGACTAAGAGGGGAAGTAAAGACGGGTGAAATATTCATCACGCAAGGGTTAACAGAATCCTATCGTGAGGTCTTAATGAAGGACTTTGAAGCTTCCAGAATAAATGGGCTCAAGAAGTAACAAAATGTGTTTGTGGAGAGAGACAGGCTGAAGGATGTGGTGAGACAGTGGGGGTTGGATCTCTCAGAGAGGGACAGGTTTGTTGGGTTGAATTGGCCTCTCTCTCAGTGGATGATTGCACTGCCTGGTGAGTTACCAAGCCGTGCCGATCAAGAACTATCAAGACTCGGCCTCCACATCATGTGGTGAGTTCGTCGATCCTGACTAGGGCAGCAGTTGGGAGGCTACAACTGGTGTCAGCACCCAAGGGGCTAGAAACGGAGCAGGCAGGAGATAAACAACCGGGGGTTCCTGCTCCTCATTGCTCATCAGTGACCCTTTCGGGAGAGTGGAGACTGAGTGAGTACAGAATGGGGTCTAAGCAGAGGTGATTAGTCTGCAGACACCGTCACATAGAATCATAGAGATTTACGGCACAGAACGAGTCCATTCAGCCCACTGTGTCCGTACCGGCCGAGAAAGAGCTATCCAGCCTAATCTCACTTTCCAGCACTTGGTCCGTAGCCTTGTAGGTTACGACACTTCAAGTGCATGTCCAAGTACTTTTTAAATGTGACGAGGGTCTCTGCCTCTACCACCCTTTTGGGCAGTGAGTTCCAGACCCCCACCACCCTCTGGGTGAAAAAAGTTCCCAACTCCCCTCTAATCCTTCTCCCAATGACTTTAAAGAAATAGAACCGTGAGAGTCACAGGACAGGAGGGGAATTAAATTAAAGGATCAACCTGCAGGTACAATTATCTCCAACACGATGTGGAATAACGGATGGCTGGTGTAAATTCCAGGCGTGTATATGGATTGTAAGTTGGTTTGCGACCAGTACACATCCATGTGCAGTAAGAGACGAGTATGTTTGATTTTTTACACACATGTTCCTCCAATTCTGGTCTCTTGAGCATCCCCCGATTTCCATCGCTCCACCATTGATGGCCGTGCCTTCAGCTGCCTGGGCCCTAAGCTCTGGAATTCCCTCCCTAAACTTCTCCGCCTCTCTTTCCTCCTTTAAGACGCTCCTTAAAACCGACCTCTTTGACCAAGCTTTTGGTCGCCTGTCCTAATATCTCATGTGGTTCAATGTCAATTTTTGACTGATTACGCTGCGGCGCTATATAAATGCAAGTTGTTTGTACAGTGTATGTTTCCCCTGCTCTTTAAGGATATGGTATTTCACTGGTTACAGTGATCAAGGCGGACGTCACATCTGTTATTGCAGCAGCTGTTGGGGTTGGAACTCCTGATCGCGGTGCAGTGACCCTGCTGGCAAAGTGAGGACAGGATCATGTGTGGCTGCAGCGCTACCCCCGTGGCCAAACAGCCTATCCACACTCCTCACACATGTAGGACGGGGTGCTGGAGGTAGTCCTGTCCAGAGAGCAGAACCCCGGTAAGTCAGCACGTTCAGGCAGAGGGGAGAGAATTAGGGACAAAATTCACCATGGTGCAGCGATTGGATCCACACCTTCCTGAGCTACGGGACAAACTCAATCATCTGGCAGGAGGTGGCCCCCCTCCCCCCGATGGAAAATCTCTCCAACTGCCTCGCTGTGGGTCTCAGCCCAAGGCCCCGAAACCCAGCAAAACTCCCGGCACCATAATCGGGGTTCCACTGTCCCAGTGGATGATTTTGGGGGTCTCATGCAGAATTGAACCTCCAGACTGCAATGGACCAGAGGTCTTGGTGGTTTGACCAATCCTACAGCAGTGCACAGCGACACTGAGACAGCAGCAAACGCAGTAACGGCGAGCTGGCGTGGAGCCAGATTCCAACCTTACCTGGCTGGTGCCGTCAGCTGTCGAGACAGACGGAGGTCGTATATGAAGCGTTTCCATCGATGGAGAGGCGGTCTCGAAGGAGGGGATGCTGGGATGTCTTCCCGCAGCTGGTAGGTACTGGGAACTGCTGTGGGAATCGGAGGGGGAGAAACTGTCAGTTTTCTTTTACACCATTTGTACGTTTGTAATGGCCGAACATTCCCGCTCGGTCCGTCTCTTCAAACTCCTGCTCTGTCCTCAAATCCCTTCATTCTGCTGATGCAATAATCGCCAGCCCTGCACAGATCCCAGCTCCTTACTGGTCCCTGTAGCCGAGTATCACATCACACTCTGCCTTTACTAACCACGCCATCAGCCCAACCCTTTACTTGTGAAGGAAATAGCCATATTCCAAGAAATACATCATCCTATAAACAGATTTGATAATATTAAAACATGACAAACTGGGGTTAAAAATCTAAAAGCCTCAACGACACAAGCCGTAAAACAGAAATACAGGCTTCTGAGATAAAGATCAGTTGTTAACAAAGTGTAAACATCACAAGCTTTGAAATGGGAAATGTTTGTAAATACAAAGACATGGCCCTATTGAAACAGCAGGCTGAAGGTTCCTCTATGTCTGAACATTGGAACCAACACAATGGAATGACCCAAGTAAAGTGTCGAAATTTAACACGTTGAACAGGTACACAGAACATTAAAAAAATCAAGTGCCTTTGAAAAAAATGACATCAAGTAAAAGAAATACCTGCCGTAAAATAGTTTTATGTTAAACTTAGAAACAGGAGACATGATTCTTAATACAACCAATTGAAGTAAATAAGAAATGCATGGAACACCCTAGATGAAGTGTTTACAAGTTGTAAAAGGTAAATAGGAAGGCTTTGAAAATATAATATCAATAGATGACACCAAGCAATTACACTGTGTTTGTATTGAAAATGGAATAGTTAGGAGACACGACGTCTGGCTTACAAGTAGTTAAGTGATATTAGAAATTCAATAGAAAGACTTCCTAAGAATAGCATCAAATAGATAAATCAATAATAACCATTTTATGATGGTTTTTGAAACACCTGAACAGGAGGCAGGATTCTAAAAGCTAACAGTTGAAATGACAGTAAAGAATAGAAGTCACCAAGACTTGAGACAATTAGCTTACATCAGCAGAATACTTCAAAGAAAATACCACTAAAAAGAGTATAAAAATAAGAGTTTTTCAGATGAAAAGTCAGAAGTCGCTGAACGGGGCAAGCGTTTCTCAACTTCACAGGCACGCTCTGTAAGTTTTTATCTTTGAGTCTCGGGTAATCAAGGTATTTGATTTTGGTGGATATTCTGGATTAAGAAATAAGTAGAAGTGTGGAAATGTAACGAAGTTAAGATTTGAGAATAAAGATCTCTGATAAGAAATGTAAGCTATTTGTATTTTGAACGATTAAAATTGCGATGCCATAACAGCTGTTGACTAAATGTCGGTTCTTTAATAAATCTATATATTTTTAGAATTGTCTCACAGAGTATTTCTGTATAAACTCGCGAACTCAATTTCTGTACACTCAAAGGAGTTGTAGAATTCTGGGGGGTATTCGGACCCTCATAATTTCCGGAAGGTTACAGTCTAGTTAAACTTATTAAAAGTGCTATCCAGAAGACGGTAACATCTTCACGTCGTTCCTTTCCTTTAGGGAGAGGTAGTCTGACCTTTAGACCCAATTAAGCGTCTTATAGAATTCGGCTATCTTTAACTTTAGTTGAAGGTGAACGTCTGGGGAATACGCCTGATCTGGGGTAGCCCGAAAAGGGCTAGGACTTGTAATTATCCCTTCATACCGATGCCTTTTCTGTATGTTTTACACAGTATTTACGGCATAGAAACAGGCCATTCGGCCCAACTGGTCTGTGCCGGTGTTTATGCTCCACTTGAGCCTCCTCCCACCCCTCTTCATCTCACCCTATCAGCACATCCTTCTATTCCTTTCTCCCTCATGTGTTTATCTAGTTTCCCCTTAAATGCAGTCTTGCTATTCGCTTCACCACTCCCTGTAGTAGCGAGTTCCACATTCTCAGCACTCTCTGGGTAAACAAGTTTCTCCTGAATTCCCTATTGGATTTATTAGCAACTATCTTATATTTATGGCCTCTAGTTTTAGATCCCTCCACAAGTGGAAACATCTTATCTACATCTACCCTATCGAATCCTTTCATATTTTAAAAACCTCCAAGAGGTCACCCCTCAGCTTTCTCTTTTCTAGAGAAAAAAAAAAGAGCCCCTGCCTGTTCAATCTTTCCCAATCGTTATAACCTCTCAGTTCTGGTATCATCCTTGTAAATCTTTTCCAGTGCCTCTATATTCTTTTTATAATCTGGATCCCAGAACTGTTTCTATAAAATATATGAGGTTCAAGGACTAGTACACAGGGCCGTGCCCCAGCAAACTAATAAACCGCGATCGTTCTTTGCAATTGAGACGGGTAAAGGGCAACCCCAGAGATAGCAGGAAAGGAGCAGTTAAAACAAGGAGTGGTTTAGCTGAAGCCAAGCTTGGCTTTAAAAGTCAGAGGCAGGTAATGAATTCCATGAATTTAAGGTGGTGAGAATGAGTCTCGATGTGAACACAGTTTGGATGCAGGACGAGGACAGCGTATGAAGGGAGCGAGTACAGGGCAGCGCAGGACTGAACCGATAACACAGAGGAGTACTGAGAGGGCACCGCAGCCTGCCCACCTGCTTATAGTCCCCCTTCGGGACAGAGTGCTGCTGGGGGACGAGGGGGGCGTGTGATACGTGTAGTTGTAATCGTCCGTCACCTTCAAATCCAAGATCACCTGCCGAGGGAAGAGAACACAACACAAAGAGTCAGAAACCGCGGCTGATCGGAGAAGCTGCAGGAAACGGAGCCAATCTCCCACCATATGGAGTGATGGGAAGGGCAATAAATAAACTGGACATTAGAGCATTCTCGCATAAATAAATGTGACTTTAAAATTAAAATCTGGTGCGTGATCTGCCCGGTGTGTTTCAAACTAGTCGTCCCTCTTTATGATCGAGCTAAATAAAGGTTCCGCTACACTTCAACAAACAAGTAAAAAAACACACTCGTTCGTTCCGTCTCGTTCCCTCGTATCTGCAGCCAGAAATTTACCCGCGGGTTTCTTCCCTCAGCAGCAGCAATTCAACTCTAATTGATCTCAATTTACAAAAATTCATTCTCGGGGGGGGGGGGGGGGGGAGGCGCGTTGCTGCCAAGGCCGACATTTATTGCCCGTCCCCAGTGGTCCTGAGAAGCTGCTGGTCTTGAACCAACTGAGTGTTTCGCTCGGCCACGGCAGAGGGCAGTTAAGAGTCAATCACGTTGGTGTAGGACTGGAGTCACATATAGGCCCAGACCGGGTAAGGACGGCAGGTTTCCTTCCCTAAAGGACATTAGTGAACCCGCTGGGTTTTTACGACAATCCAGTAGTGTCACGGTCACTTTTGCTGAGACCGGATTTTTATTCCAGATTTGTGAAATGAATTCAAATTCCAAAACTGCCCGGGTGGGATGTGAACTCACGTCCCTGGATTATTAACAGTAACAGAACCCCTGCAGCACCGCAGGCACGAGGCACCGACACAAATACAAGTTTCTGTTTAAAATCTCTGGCGTTAAAATTCTCATCCTTGTTTTCAAATCCCTCCATGGCCTCGCCCCTCCCTATCTCTGTAATCTCCTCCAGCCCCACAAACCCCCAGAGATATCTGCGCTCCTCTAATTCTGCCCTCTTGAGCATCCCTGATTATAATCGCTCCACCATTGGCGGCCGTGCCTTCTGTTGCCGCGGCCCTAAGCTCTGGAATTCCCTCCCTAAACCTCTCCACCTCGCTACCTCTTTCCTCCTTTAAGACGCTCCTTAAAACCTACCTCTTTGACCAAGCTTTTGGTCACCTCCCTAACTTCTCCTTATGTGGCTCAGTGTCCAATCTTTTGTCTTAAAATACTCCTGTGCAGAGCCTTGGGGCGTTTTACTATGTTAAAGGCGCTATATAAATGCAAGTTGTGATTGTTGTTGTTCAAACCATCAGTGCCCCGCCCAGTAGAGAAACCTTCACGCCTGGGATTGTGAGGTTCGGTGAGTTTATTCCTTGATTAACGGCCCCAATAGAGCAGCTCCTGGGTTCAATCCTGGTCTGTCCTGAGTTCACCCATTTCAGCCTGTGCTGCTCGAAGGCTGCTCGATCGGGGGGGGATCAGCTAGGGCTTCACTAATGTCCTTTAGGGAAGGAAACCTGCCGTCCTTACCTTCGATCAATAGAATGTGATTCTTGCCAGTGTGTGCGGACTGTCGAGTGCGATGCCCTTGCGGTCAAGTAACAAGGCTCACAGTGACTATTGTCCAGTTGGTCCAGGAGGTCCAGACCCTAAAACGGGATCAGTGCTGCTGGAGGGGAGAGAGATGCTGAGAAAGCTTGAACCCCGATCATTCCGAGGAGCCAAGAGCCACTCACCTGTTCACTGGCTGGAGGCAGTTTCTGGGGATCGGCAGTCAGGTTCGTCAGGTCTTCTAGAATAGTCTGTAAGTGCGTAACCTCGCCGAGCATTCCAATCTCCTCACCCTGTGGTTTGGTGGGTGCGAGGAAGAGGAAAGGACATTTTTTAAAAATAGCCCACTTGATATTTCCATGAGGTTTAAATCTTTCCATTAAATTGGGAGAATATTTTACAAGAAGCACACAGTCCCTTTACATCACAAGGGGACAAAGTGTGACTGGAATCAGCAGCAGGTCAGGTGGTAAAGTGCAGGAGTGTCTGCACTTTGGGATCTGATCTTCACTTTAGACTAGGCTTGTGTTCCCTCGAGTTTAGAAGATTAAGGGGTGAACAAGGGGGCGTAATCTTAAAATTAGTGCCAGGCCGTTCAGGGGTGATGTCAGGAAGCACTTCTTCACCCAAAGGGTAATGGAAATCTGGAACTCTCTCCCCCAAAAAGCCTGTTAATGCTGGGGGTCAATTGGAGCTTTCAAGACTGAGAGCGATAGATTTTTGTTGGGCAGGGGTATTAAAGGTTACGGAACCAAGGTGGGTAGATGGAGTTAAGATACAGATCAGCCGTGATCTGATAGAATAGCGGGACAGGCTCGAGGGGCTGAATGGCCTCCTCCTGTTCCTGTGTAACAGGCTCGAGGGAATGAATGGCCTCCTCCTGGGCAGCACGAGTTACAGATTTACACCCAGATTACTGCCTGATCTCAGCCTTGCCACGGGGGAGCTGGGAGGGTGAAATAATAAGCCCACAAACACGGCCCCTCACTGTGAACACAGCCTGACGTGTGTCTCTCCCGCCCACACCCCCAACCCCCGGTGACTGACTTACCAGGACAGGTCGCAGGAGGGTGACGAAGCTGCAGAACCGACTGCGTTCCTCGATCAGAGCTCGGCACACGGCCTGCTTCTCCGTGTCCTCCAGCAGCATGTACTTATCATTGACGTCCTGCAAAGCAGTGTCCAACTGCAACCGCACATCCTCCTTCCCTGTAACACAGCACGAGAAACCATCAGCGCCACGCTCTCCCCGGGCGCGCGCCGCAGCTAACAGAGTGAAACACAGGAGCCGCTGGGTGCAGATAAAGCAACACAAACCACCGGCAGGGCGACTGCACCCTCACCCTCACCTACAGTCAGTGTGGCTCCGTTAGTAGCACACTCGCCTCTGGGTCAGAAGGTCATGGGCTCGAGACCCACTCCAGGTCATTATCTAATAATCTGGGTCAAAATCCTGGAACGCCTGGCCTAACCGGTCTCCAGATTATAAAAAGGATATCGAGGCACCGGAGAAGGTGCAAAAAAAGATTGACTAGAATGATACCAGAACTGAGAGGTTATAAATACAGGAAAGATTGAACAGGCTGGGGCTCTTTTCTCTAGAGAAGTCTGAGGGGTGACCTGATAGAGGTCTTCAAGATTATGAAGGGGTTTGATAGGGTAGACATAGAGAAGATGTTTCCACTTGTGGGGGAGACCAGAACTAGGGGCCATCAATATAAGATAGTCACTAATAAATCCAATAGGGAATTCAGGAGAAACTTCTTTACCCAGAGAGTGGTGAGAATGTGGAACTCGCTACCACAGGGAGTGGTTGAGATGAATAGTATCGATACATTTAAGGGGAAGCTAGATAAACACATGAGGGAGAAAGGAATAGAAGGATATGGTGATAGGGTGAGATGAAGTAGGGTGGGAGGAGGCTCCTGTGGAACATAAACACCGGCACGGACCAGTTGGGCCGAATGGCCTGTTTCTGGGCTGTAAATACTCTGTTATACTCTGTAACAGCACTGTGGGAGCACCTTCACCACACGGACTGCAGCGGTTCAAGGTGTCTCTCCACCACCTTCTCAAGGGCCGACCAGAGATGGGCAATAAATGCCGGCCTTGCCAGCGACGCCCACATGCCAACACTTTCAGTCCAATATCGAGCTGCCGATCTTTGGATGAAATTTTTCACTGTGGTTCCAGCTGCAGGGCCAGCTGGGGATGTTAAAGATCTCACGGCCGTGTTTGAAGATCAGCAGCACTTCCCCCGAGATCGGGGCCAGCACTTCCCCCGAGATCGGGGCCAGCACTTCCCCCGAGATCGGGGCCAGCACTTCCCCCGAGATCGGGGCCAGCACTTCCCCCGAGATCGGGGCCAGCACTTCCCCCGAGATCGGGGCCAGCACTTCCCCCGAGATCAACACCACCAAAAGAACAGATTAACTGGCCGTCCATTCCGGTGATAATTGTGCAACTTTGTTGTAGCAGAATAGCAGACGTGGCTAGAAAGTAATTCATTGCGTGAAGAGCTTATGATAAGATGTCCCTCCGCCACAGGGGAGGTTCCAGCCAGCAGTGATGGGCACCGTTCCCCGGGGGCTCCGCTTTGCTCTGCGCCGGTCCGTTTCTTTTAGTGCGAGGGCCCTTTAGATTTCCGCGCATGTGCGGTATTTACAGTGGAGAAACCGGCGAGCGGCCCGCGCAGGACCTTCCCCATGGCTGAGCGGCTTAGAGGGAACATTGGTGACGGGTGTTAACCACTCACGGGCAGGAGGCACAAGAATTCTCCAAACACGTCATTTAAAAAATGTTTGATGGGACCGGTTCCTGGGCCTCTGTCGAGTTAGAGAACAGGGAGCACCCCTATTTAAGAAAGGAGGGAGACAGAAAGCAGTAAACAATAGACCAGTTAGCCTAACATCTGTCGTTGGGAAAATGCTGGAGTCCTTCATTAAGGAAGCAGTAGCAGGGCATTTGGAAAATCATAATGCAGTCAAGCAGAGTCAGCATGGTTTTATGAAAGGGAAATCATGTTTCACAAACTTGCTGGAGTTCTTTGAGGTAACAAGCAGGGTGGACAAAGGTGAATCAGTGGATGTGGTGTATTTGGATTTCCAGAAGGCATTCGATAAGGTGCCATATAAAAATTTACTGCATAAGATAAGAGCTCACGGAATTGGGGGTAATATATTAGCATGGATAGAGAACTGGCTAACTAACAGAAAGCAGAGAGTCAGGATAAATGGGTCATTTTCCGGTTGGCAAACGGTAACTAGTGGGTTGCCACAGGGATCGGTGCTGGGGCCTCAACTATTTACAATCTACATTAATGACTTGGATGAAGGGACCGAGTGTAATGTAGCCAAGTTTGCAGATGATACAAAGATGGGTGGGAAATCAAATTGTGCAGAGGACTCAAAGAACCTGCAAAGGGATATAGACAGGCTAAGTGAGTGGGCAAACATTTGGCAGGTATAATGTGGGAAAGTGCGAGGTTATCTACTTTGGCAGGAAAAATAAAAAAGCAAATTATTTAAATGGAGAGAGATTACAAAATGCTACAGTTCAGAGGGACCTGGGGGTCCTTGTGCTTGAAACACAAAAAGTTAGCATGCAGGTGCAGCAAGTAATCAAAAAGGCAAATGGAATGTTGGCCTTTATTTCAAGGGGGTTGGAGTATAAAAGCAGGGAAGTCCTGCTACAACTGTACAGGGTATTGGTGAGACCACACCTTGAGTACTGCGTACAGTTTTGGTCTCCTTATTTAAGGAAGGATATACTTGCATTGGAGGCAGTTCAGAGACGATTCACTAGGTTAATTCCAGAGATGAGGGGGTTGACTTATGAAGAAAGGTTGAGCAGGCTGGGCCTATACTCATTGGAATTTAGAAGAATGAGAGGTGATCTTATCGAAACATATAAGATACTGAGGGGGCTCGACAGGGTAGATGCAGAGAGGATGTTTCCCCTCGTGGGGAAATCTAGAACTCGGGGGCATAGTTTCAGAATAAAGAATCGCCCTTTTAGAACTGAGATGAGGAGGAATTTCTTCTCTCAGAGGGTCGTAAATTTGTGGAATTCTCTGCCCCAGAGAGCTGTGGAGGCTGGGTCATTAAATACATTTAAGGTGGAGATAGACAGATTTTTGCAAGATAAGGGAGCGAAGGGTTCTGGGGAGCAGGCGGGGAAGTGGCTTTGAGCCCAAGATCAGCCATGATCTTATTGAATGGAGGAGCAGGCTCAAGGGGCCAAGTGGCCTATTCCTGCTCCTATTTCTTATGTTCTTATGTTTTCTCCCTGGCACCTGGATTCTTGTGATTATCAATAAATTGAGCCGGTGATGAAGATGTGCAAATATCAGCAGCTTTAGTTGTGTAAGGAGGAAGTGACCCTGATTAGTAGTGAGCAATGGTGTCCCAGCCCTTGCGCCAAGCCTCACCTCTGCTTTGTGCTGTACAACGCAGGCCAGGCAGCAGGTGGCAGTGGAGAGCCACAAACCTCAGCCACACAAAACAAAGGCTGAATCTGAACAACAGTGCAGCACATCGCAGAATGAGATTTATCTCGCAATTAAATCAACAATTCACTGCTTCTTTGCCACAATGAGAGCAACAGGGGTTCCGAAGGACAAAGGGGAGGAAGTGATGCTGTACAGAGCTCTGGTTAGACCCCATCTGGAGTAACTATGTTCAGTTCTGGGCCCCGCACCTCAGGAAGGAGATATTGGCCTTGGAGGGGGAGCAGCGCAGATTCACCAGAACAATACCGGGGCTAAAAGGGTTAGATTATGAGGACAGGTTGCACAGACTAGGCTCTCCCCCAAAAGGCTGTTGAGGCTGGGGGTCAATTGGAGCTTTCAAGACTGAGATCGATAGATGTTTGTTGGGTAAGGGCTATCGAGGGATACGGAGCAAAGGCGGGGAGATGGAGGTGAGGTACAGATCAGCCCTCAGTACTGCCCCTTCGACAGTGCAGTGCTCCCTCAGTACTGACCCTCCGACAGTGCGGTGCTCCCTCAGTACTGCCCCTCCGACAGTGCAGCGCTCCCTCAGTACTGACCCTCCGACAGTGCAGCGCTCCCTCAGTACTGACCCTCCGACAGTGCAGCGCTCCCTCAGTACTGACCCTCCGACAGTGCAGCGCTCCCTCAGTACTGCCCCTCCGACAGTGCGGCGCTCCCTCAGTACTGCCCCTCCGACAGTGCGGCGCTCCCTCAGTACTGCCCCTTCGACAGTGCGGCGTTCCCTCAGTACCGCCCCCTCCGACGGTGCAGCGCTCCCTCAGTACTGCCCCTCCGACAGTGCGGCGCTCCCTCAGTACTGCCCCTCGACAGTGCAGCGCTCCCTCAGTACTGCCCCTCCGACAGTGCGGCGTTCCCTCAGTACTGCCCCTCTTACAGTGCAGCGCTCCCTCAATACTGCCCCTCCGACAGTGCGGCGCTCCCTCAGTACTGCCCCTCCGACAGTGCAGCACTCCCTCAGTACTGCCCCTCCGACAGTGCGGCGCTCCCTCAGTACTGCACTGGGAGTGTCAGCCTGGATTTTGTGCTGAAGTCTCTGGAGTGGGTCTCGAACCCACGCAGGTACTGACCATCCCGAGCCCCCTTCAGTACCTCTCCCAAGTGGTCAGTATTGAGATTCGAGCCTAGTCAGCGAGTGCTAGAGCAATTGGACCATGGCAGCGACACAGCCTGGTCTGATCTCGCTGTTAGTCTGCACACATACAGGTTGCAGCAAGTGACCGGATGCAAACCACAGGCCCCAGCCTGGGAGGCACGGAGGGGGATATTAGCCCCGGCTGATATCAGCTAACTGGGCAGGGACCAGGAATCGAGGCGAGGCCCCCTGATTTGTGTGGCTCAGTAAGACAGCAGACAGACTCTGTACACAATGAGCCAGCAACTCAGCTTTTAAATAAGCGTTTCATCCTGTTGTCTCAGGAACACTCATCATTTGGCTTAAAGTATTGGTGGAGTTGCTGAGTCAGGGGAGGTGGAGTCCCTCTCGTGCCCTGTGTTTCTTCCACAGCTTTGTACTGAAGTGGAATAAACTGGATGATATTGACTAACTGCCTAGTGAGAGGTGTGTGTACAACTAACCTTCCCAGTTAGTGGGGCTGGGTATCACTAACTTAACCTGCTAGTGGAGCTGGTTACCACTAACCTACCCAGTTAGTGTGAGCTGACCAGGGTCTGGTGATCTGTCACTCGGCCCTGCGGAGAGCAGCTGCCCTCGTGCCTCTTACACAACTGTGCTGAGTCGGACTGTGCAGCGATCGTTCACAAACTTCAACCTATTTTGTCCTTTGTGCATTTATTAAACTCCATCCACCACAGCCGATTCATACCGTCTCCAGCATGAAACGCACAGGAAATAACAACAATACTTGCTTTTATAGGCAAAATATTTCTAAGTGAGTCGCACAATGATTTACAGCGTCCCACAAACCCTGGGAGCAATCAACAGTTGATCTGTTTATTGGGCAGGATCCACACAATACTTTGTTAATCTTCAAATACTGCCGAGCGATCTTTAATCTTCACCTGAACAAACAGTCGGGGCCTCGGTTTAACAACCTAACACTTCCTCCCCGTCCCTGCGCTCGCCGAGTCCCGCCCTCCCCCCGTCCCACCCAAGGTGAGCCAAGGCAGGGAGAGAATCGGAGGGGCAACTGAAGGTTTGGTTAAAGGGGTATTTAGAGGTGGAGAGGAGGAGGGGTTTAGGGAGGGAACTCCGGAGAGTAGGGCTCAGGGGGTGAAAGATGGGGGTTAGAGAGAGAGTGGGACGAGGGCATGGAGGGACAAACAAGGACCAAGGGTTGAATTTCAGTACAGGAAAACGGCAGGCTTGGGTTCGGGTCAGATATTAATTAAAAAATCTGAACCCTGACCCCGACCCGCCCAATTCCGGGTTTCATGGTAACGGGATGGTTGGGGGGGTTGGTAATTTAAATATTTTAATGAGGCTGGCAGCCTCTGATTTAACCTGTTTTACAGGGTTA
Source organism: Squalus acanthias (assembly GCA_030390025.1). Taxonomy (NCBI): domain Eukaryota; kingdom Metazoa; phylum Chordata; class Chondrichthyes; order Squaliformes; family Squalidae; genus Squalus; species Squalus acanthias. Next base: position 1,587,181 of record CM059435.1, on the reverse strand, counting down.
ACCCAGGCCAGCCAGTTTCCCAGGCCTCAGGAACCCCGGCAGCTTCGGGGAGACGGTACGCGCCATCACAGCACGGCTTGTGGGCCGGGAAGAGCAGGAGTGCTCCCCCCCCCCCCCCCCCCCCGAGCGGGGAACCTGTTGGGGACAGAAGACACACGTTGTGGAGTTAAAACCCCGGGGTTTCTGTCCGAAGCTCCCCCCTCTGCCGCCCACATAACGCGCCCCTGGTAATATCCAGGCCAAGGAGATTGAGTTAAAGTCATTGGGGAAGATTGAGTGAGTGTCGGTCAGTGGGGAGGAGGTACAGAGCGAGAGCTAGGAGACACGGCAGGTCGGAGTATCTGGAGGAGGGGAGAGTGTTAAACAGTTGTGTCATCGTTAAGGGTTTCAGCAGTGAGGTGAGGATCTCTCACCGTGCTGGATATTGTCACATTCGCAGTAAATACCTTCCCCGTTACTAACCGCTGTCTATCTCTACACTCATTACTACTGCAACACACTCAACAAAGGAAAACGCAAGGACTGGAGTAAGATTACATTGTTCGGACACATGACCTTTACCCCACAGAGGATGTGAGGTTGTGAGACACTCTGTCGGTCTGCCTGTGATTAAGCTCAGATATCCTGCGAGGGGTGAATCCACACCCCTCAGTGCTTGCTCTGGTGACCGCGGCCCTCTGGGGACACTTTGGTGTTTAAAGTTTCACATTCTCAGAAATCCTGCTCCCTTTATAATAAAACTACACCACGGACTGGAACCCAGTCACCCTTGCCCCCACAGAAACCCTCCAGGGTGAAGAATCGGATCAGAGCCTTGAATTTTAACTCGTTTCTTTCGGATGAGACGTTAAACCGAGGCTCCGTCTGCTCTCAGATGAACGTAAAAGGTCCCATGGCATTATTTCGAAGAAGAGCAGGGGAGTTCTCCCCGGTGTCCTGGCCAATATTTATCCCTCAATCAACATCACTAAAACAGATTATCTGGTCATTATCACATTGCTGTTTGTGGGATCTTGCTGTGCGCAAATTGGCTGCCGCGTTTCCCACATTACAACAGTGACTACACTTCAAAAAGTACTTCAATGGCTGTAAAGCGCTTTGGGACGTCCTGAGTTGGTGAAAGGCGCTGGAGAAACGCGAGTCTGTCTTTAATTTTCCTTTTCCTGGGTTGATGGTAACGGGTGCTGAGGCACAGTGTGATGCTGCTGAGGCTCTGCAGGTTTATCAGCCCTTCAGGGCTGGCCTGGAGTCTCCAGGATTGGAAGATTAATCTCCCAGACACGGCCGGGAGCAAACCCAGGAGATAAATCATAGACACACACCTTAAAAAATGGCGGATGTTAATTTTCTTTTTAAACACTTTTGTTTATTAGTTACAAAAATATTGGTGATCGGGGGGCGGGGCCAATGACCGACTGTTACCCGATTGGGTGATTCGTGACTAAGAGTCTGTTCGCTTTCTGATTGGCCGTGGGGGCGGGGCACCGCGAGGACAGACGGGTCAAGTGACCAATGGCGGGAGCGTGGGGGCGGGGCGGCCGGAGGTCATGTGATGACCTCCAGGATTACGCCCACCTAGAGTTGGCGACCTCGTTGATTCTCAGACGAGCGCCGACAATCTCTCAGACACTCTGCACATTTCGCAGCCTTGACAAGTATTAATGGTGAATTAAACAGGTTAACGGGCTGGTTAAAGAAGACTTGCTTTCACATTGCCCCGAGTCACGTCTTAAAATGCTTCTGCACAATGAAAGCTGTGACTGTCGGTGACTGCAGCAACAAAACCCACCAACAGCGAGAGAGACCCCATCTTTCAGTGATGTTGGTTAAGGGAATAACATCGGTCAGGACACCGGCGAGAACTCCCCATCTCTTCTTCCAATAGCGCCATGGGATCTTTCACGTCCACCTGACAGGACCTCAGTTTAACGTCTCATCTGAAGGACGGCACCTCCGACAGTGCGGCGCTCCCTCAGTACTGCCCCTCCGACAGTGCGGCGCTCCCTCAGTACTGCCCCTCCGACAGTGCAGCGCTCCCTCAGTACTGCCCCTCCGACAGTGCGGTGCTCCCTCAGTACTGCCCCTCCGACAGTGCAGCACTCCCTCAGCACTGCCCCTCCGACAGTGCAGCACTCCCTCAGCACTGCCCCTCCTACAGTGCGGCGCTCCCTCAGTACTGCCCCTCCGACAGTGCGGCGCTCCCTCAGTACTGCCCCACCGACAGTACGGCGCTCCCTCAGTACTGCCCCTCCGACAGTGCGGCGCTCCCTCAGTACTGCCCCACCGACAGTACGGCGCTCCCTCAGTACTGACCCTCCGACAGTGCGGCGCTCCCTCAGTACTTGAGTATCAGTCTAGATTATGGACTCGAGTCCTGGGGGCAGTGCTGACCCTCGCTCTCGGATGAGAGTCATACCAACTGAGCCAGGCTGAGTCGAGGATTGTCCCCATGATCACGTGTCATTGATAAAGCGCAGATTCAACTCATTAACAGGGTTAATATTGGAAATATTGTAACCAGATGGTGCGAGGAGGCAGAGAGGCTCAAGGCAATGCCCTCTGAACTGAATCCGAGTTTAAATCAGGAGGAGCGATGGTTTAATCACGTCACATATTCAGCAGCTCGTTAAAACAGGCAAAAATTTGGAGCAGGCTAATTATGTTGGATCGTTACTGGTATGAAGATTAAGTAAAGTCACGCAATCACACGGTTAAATCAGATTTGGGATTTCTCGTTATGTTTTTTGAGCAGGGCCATGTGAAAAATCACATGATCGCTCTGCCCCGGCCCAGCTGGTAAACAAGCCTCACGTGGCTGACTGCTGACGGAGCGGTTTTATAACAAGGAACCAAGCTTTCCCACTGAACGTTCTGGGCTGTCTGTGCAGGGTGGGGAGTACACGGGATAGTGTGACGCCTGTAAAAAGCCTGCAGCAGCCTAATCCGTTACCGTAACAACCACATTCCAGCACAGAGGCATCCAGCAGCTTCTGTGCGCACAGCACACTCGGGCCTCGTGAGCGCGGCCCGCCTCCGAACACCGGGCCTGGGTATCCAGCAATGGAACACTGCCTTTCTCTGGTGAGGCTCCGGCCCCCGCCCAGGGCAGCAGCCCGACTCTCGCAATGCCAGGCCGCTGATCGTCACACCAGCAATGTCTCGCTGCCGTCACAATTACGGAGCTTCAATGAGAAATAACAACATCGAAACAGGCCGCTCGGCCCCACCAGTCCGTGTTCATCCTCCACATGAGCAGCATTCCAATCCCACGTCACCACTCTATCCCAGATCGCTTTATCCCCTTTCCATCAGCCTCCTATCTAACCCATTATGCAATGTTGTCTCTGCTTCAATCACTCAATGATAAGAACTGTTCAGTCTGACATAGGTTATTCACCCAGAACAAACCTACAGGCCCTGCTCCCTACATCCATCTCGACGTTCCCGGTTTCCCAGAATAATTCTCGGGGTTTTGCTTCCTGTCGCCTCTTCATTGTGTCGGTCACTCCCGAGAAGAACTTCCTCACATCAGCCCTAAACCGACGTCCCTTGTCCTCCAGTCATGGCCGAATTTGGCCCTTTCTACCTCATGTACTCCTCCACTCAGAGTTATCTTTCTTCAAGACCGAAACCCAACCCTTTGCATCTTTGTGACGCAGCCGCCGTGCCCGAGAAATAATTGTGGAGCCTCCACTTCCTGCCACTCCAGAGAGTTTATCTCCCCAGTGTCAGTGTCAATAAGAATCAGCCGTGGCTCAGTGGGCAGCACACTCGCCTCTGAGTCAGAAGGTCGTTGGTTCAAGTCCCACTCCAGAGACTTGAGCACAAAAATCTAGGCTGACACACCAGTGCAGTGCTGAGGGAGCGCTGCATTGTCAGAGGTGCCGTCTTTCAGATGAGACGTTAAACCGAGGCCCTGTCTGCTCTCTCTCAGGTGGATGTAATAGATCCCACAGCACTATTTCGAAGAGCAGGGGAGTCCTGGCCAATATTTATCCCTCAACCAACATCACTAAAACAGATTCTCTGGTTATTATCACACTGCTGTTTGTGGGATCTTGCTGTGTGCAAGTTGGTTGCCATGTTTCCTACATTACAACAGTGACTACACTCCAAAAAAGAAGTACTTCATTGGCTGTAAAGCACTTTGGGACGTCTGGTGGTCGTGAAAGGCGCTATAGAAATGCAAGCCTGGAATTTCTGCTCAAATCTTTGGGCTGGGGCTCGAAGCTGAGGTCATGAAAGGCGTTGTATAAAAGTTGGGCTTTCAAACTCCTGCAGTTTAAGAGTTAATTCTATCTCGCAGTGGTGTTTCTGGTCAGCTGTGCATGAACCGACTGGTCCTGTTCCACCAGTTGAGTGAGAAATTCTTTTGCAGCATGCCCCACAATAAGCAGGGGCTCTGGTTACACGGGGCTTTCTGCACAGATCTCAGTTGCTCTTTGTAAAAGTTTGTCTCATTAATGTGTGACCTTTTCAGAACTCAATGACTTTACGGAGGGAAATATCTAAACACATGACACCCAGTGTCTTTGATCTCCACATCGAGAGGCAAATCTCAATTACACACCAAGCCAGAAATCATTTCCACTTTCTCCAAATTAGGGACAAACTATTAATGGAAACTTTCCAAGATGGTTGAGTTTTGGTCCATTTCTCACAGCACCAGAGCTCAAAGGTACGGCCGAGATATCGGAGGGAGCTGATGTCCTTGGAGCGAAGACCCCACCACAGTAAACTCATCACGCTGGGCTCATTGTGCGTCAGTGGGTCGCCCCCTCGCCTCTGAGTCAGAAGGTCGTGGGATCGCGCCCCACTCCAGAGACTTGAGCACAAAATCCAAGCCGACACTCCCAGTGCAGTGCTGAGGGAGTGCTGCACTGTCAGAGGCGCCGTCTTCTGGATGAGACCTTAAACCGAGGCCCGTCTGCCCCCTCAAGCGGATTCCACGGTGCTTATTGAAGAGCTGGCTAAATTATCCAGTTGTTTATCGCATTGCTGTTTGTGGGAGCTTGCTGTGCAAAAATTGGCTGCCTCGTTTCCTACAACAGTGACCGTACTTCAAAAGTACTTCACTGGCTGTGGAGCGCTTTGGGACGTCCTGAGGAGGTGAAAGGTGCTATAAAACTGCAAGTTATTTCTTCTGTGTGGAGAGACTGAACAAAGGTCATGTGCTTCTCCACTGGGCGAGGCTGGGCGAGGGAGATAAGAGAGGCGAGGAGGAGTGGTGAGGGCAGGAGTCCGAATTTTGTCAGGAAGTAAAGTGGGAAGATTCCCTTTGCTCACTGTTTTTAGTATTTCTAAATGACAGCCGTACAATCTTCATCAGGATAACGCCCCGAGGAAACCTTTCCCCTTCTTTCTTTTCTCAACTGTCTCATTTCACTCTGATTTCTCCAACTCAGTAATTTCAGTAACTCTTGTGTAAAGTCCAGCTCTGTTCTCTGTCCAATCCTGACCAGCGACAGCTCAGCGTGGACAGACCTCCCGAGATATTCACTCGCGAGCTGCAAGCTTGCTCGATTCCAGGTATCGCCACGAGCCTTGCGTCCATGTCACACCATCATCCCTCACTCACCAGCTGTTCCCAGTCATTTACTGATTCCGTTCCGGGATTGCATTGCATGGGGAAGTATTTTCCTGCATTCTGGAAATGCTCCTGGAATTTCAACCCTGTTTCCCGAAGCACTCCTGGAAATTGCTGCAAGTTTGTTACAGTATTTCAAACATCCCCATCCCTTCCCCCAAGCCCAGCGTTATCCTACAGGAGAGGCTCGATCGGGGCACGGAGAGACACAGGGAATTAAACTCCTGGGCTTAAAGGGAAACTCACATGAAAACTTGTTCAGCAAACTTTACTGGGAATGGGAGGGGCAGAGGACAGCTGTCAGTGACATTGCGGTTTGTATTGTGTGTCACACACTAATTCTAAAGGATAACTAATACCTTTCTCACGAGGACAGCATTATTCAAGTTATCACACGGTCTATTTTACTATATAGTGAAATATTGCACAGTGACAAATATTCTTCCTGTGTGGTGTGCGTAATTCAGCTCACTATTACAACAGTATTCCACCCAGGTGTTACACAGCTCACTATTACACCAGTATTCCACCCTGGTGTTACACAGCTCACTATCGCTCACTATTACACCAGTATTCCACCCTGGTGTTACACAGCTCACTATCGCTCACTATTACCGGCACCAGTATTCCACCCCTGGTGTTACACAGCTCACTATTACACCAGTATTCCACCCTGGTGTTACACAGCTCACTATCGCTCACTATTACCGGCACCAGTATTCCACCCCTGGTGTCTCAGGTTTGAAGCGTTGCAGAGTGATGGGGCCTCACTGGGAAACTGTAATCAGCCAGGGTCCCTGCTCCTGAACAATGACCGGGGAGCCGAGCTGGAAACCGTGCGAGAGTGGACACCTGGTGGGCCGAGCCTCCGCCGTGGGCCCTCTCCCGCCCTTGATCAAACATTCCGCCAACATTCCCGGTCTGGGCGGAGACGTGAAGATCGGCCACTTGTGGGTTTCCCCAAGCTAACGCAGCACAGACCGATTGGAGCCCGTGTGGATTAGCGCCACACTGTGCGATACCGAGCTTACTGGTGGCTCATGAGAAATTATTTGATGTTTCTCATATAATGAGGCTCCGTCCACTCTTCCCATTTAGGAGTGAAATCAGGAAGCACTTTTTCCACACAAGGGCTAGTGGAAATCCGAAACTCTCTCCCCAAAAGGCTGTGGATGCTGGGGGTCAATTGGAGTTTTCAAGACTCAGATGTTTGTTGGGTATGTTTGTTGGGTGAGGGTATCGAGGGATATGGAGCGAAGGCGGGTAAATGGGGTTGAGCTACAGATCAGCCATGGTCTCATTGAATGGCAGAACAGGCTCGAGGGGCTGAATGGCCTCCTCCTGTTCCTGATGTCCCCAACACTAATACGCTGAAATAAAATAATGTACAAACACAGTTTTAGGAACTGCTAGACCAGATCCAAACCAATTCTGTGATTTGGAGATGCTCAATAAGGCCAAGTGCACACTTGGGAAAATCCTTCCCTCTGTTTCCATGGCAACACATTCCCGCCCTGACCGCATGGTGATAATGTCCCCGTGCACACACGTGCTTGCACAGTTTTCCCAGTTATAAGAACATAAGAATTAGGAGCAGGAGTCGGCCATTCGGCCCCTCGAGCCTGCTCCGCCATTCAATAAGATCATGGCTGATCTTCGACCTCATCTCCACTTTCCCGCCCAATCCCCATATCCCTTGATTCCCCTAGAGTCCAAAACTCTATCGATTTCTGTCTTGAATATACTCAACGACTGAGCATCCACAGCCCTCTGGGGTAGAAATCCCAAGGAAACTAATATTGAATCAGGGACAGGGACTCAATAAAATTAAAGTAAGTAAAATAACAGTAAAGAAGAAAATAATGGCACTAAAGAGTGACAAATCCCCAGGACCACATGGTTTCCATCCCAGGGTTTTAAAGGAAATAGGTGAGCACATCGGAAGATTATAGTTGGGGCATCTGCAAAGTTCTCTCGATTCAGGAACTGTTCCTTTAGATATGAAAATTGTGCATGTCACTCCGCTATTTAAGAATGGTGAGAGAGGGAAACCAGGGAATTATAGACCAGTTAGCCTAACATCTGTTGTGGGAAAATTGCGAGAGTCTATAATTAAGGATAGGCTGACTGAACACCTCAAAAATTTTCAGTTGATCAGAGAGAGCCAGCATGGATTTGTGAAAGGTAGGTCATGCCTGACAAAGCTGATTGAATTTTTTGAAGAGGTGACTAAAGTAGTGGACAGGGGAATGTCTATGGATGTTATTTATATGGACATCCAGAAGGCATCTGATAAAGTCCCACATAAGAGACTGTTATCTAAGGTAGAAACCCACGGAGTTGAGGGCAAATTATTGACCTGATTAGGAAATTGGCTGAGCGGCAGGAGACAGGCAGTCGGGATAATGGGCAGGTACTCAAACTGGCAGGAGGTGACTAGTGGTGTCCCGCAGGGATCTGTGTTGGGGTCTCAACTATTCACAGTATTTATTAATGACTTAGATGATGGCATAGAGAGTCATATATCCAAATTTGCCGATGACACAAACATAGGTGGAATTGTAGGCAGTGTAGATGAAAGGATAAAATTACAAAGAGATATCGACAGATTAAGTGAATGGGCAAAACTGTGGCAAATGGATTTCAATGTAGGCAAATGTGAGGTCATCCACTTTGGACCTAAAGAGGATAGAACAGGGTACTTTCTAAATGGTGAAAGGCTAAAAACAGTGGAGGTCCAAAGAGACTTGGGGGTCCAGGTACATAGATCATTAAAATGTCATGAACAGGTACAGAAAATAATCAAAAAGGCTAATGGGATGCTGGCCTTTATATCTAGAGGACTAGAGTACAAGGGGGTAGAAGTTATGCTGCAGCTGTACAAAACGCTGGTTAGACCACACCTGGAGCACTGTGAGCAGTTCTGGGCACCACACCTTAGGAAGGATATATTGGCCTTGGAGGGAGTGCAGCGTAGGTTTACCAGAATCATACCTGGACTCCAGGGGTTAAGTTACGAGGAGAGATTACACAAATTAGGGTTGTATTCCCTAGAATTTAGAAGGTTAATGGGTGATCTGATCGAAGTTTTCAAGATATTAAGGTGAACAGATAGGGTAGATAGAGAGAAACTATTTCTGCTGGTTGGGGATTCTAGGACTAGGAGCATAGTGTAAAAATTAGAGCCAGACCTTTCAGGAGTGAAATTAGGAAACACTTCGACACACAAAGGGTGGTAGAAGTTTGGAACTTTCTTCTGCAAATGACAATTGATGCTGGGTCAATTGTTAATTTTAAATCGGAGATTGATAGATTTTTGTTAACCAAAGGTATTAAGCGATATGGGCCAAAGGCGGGTATATGGAGTTAGGTCACAGATCAGCCATGATCTCATTGAATGGCGGAACAGGCTGGAGGGGCTGAATGGCCTCCTCCTGTTCCTATGTCCCTAGAGAATTCCAAAGATTCACAACTCTCAGTGAAGAAATTTCTCCTCATCTCAGTCCTAAATGGCCGACCCCTTATTTTGAGACTGTGACCCCTGGTTCTAGACTCCCCAGCCAGGGGAAACATCCTCCCTGCATCTACCTGTCAAGCCCTGTAATAATTTTATACGTTTCAATGAGATCACCTCTTATTCTTCTAAACTTCAGAGAGAATAGGCCCAATCTACTCAATCTCTCCTCATAGGACAACCCTCTCATCCCAGGAATCAATCTGGTGAACCTTCGTTGCACCCCCTCTAAGGCAAGTATGTCCTTCCTTAGGTAAGGAGACCAAAACTGTACACAATACTCAGGTGTGGTCTCACCAGGACCTACAGACCTTGCAGAGTGTCCCGCTGACACAAGGTCACCTTGCCCCATTAATCACTGCCTCACCGACAGCTACATAACAAAGGCTGCTGTCTCTTGTTTACAGATTCTTCACAGGAGGTGAGACGGAGGGGAGCCAGTCCGTGCTGCATTTTACTGGAAGCCTCAACTGGCCAGATTTCAAATGTGAAAAACTCGGACATTCCAGTTTGCAAAGCGAGGGTGAGCTGACGTATCCAACTCCTTATTGCGTCTCAGATACATCGCATAGCACTTCACATACATCAAATAAATTATCCTGAAATACAGTGGCTGCAAGGTCATTTACTGTCGGTAAATACTGTGTACAGCAAGATCCCACAAAGAGCAATGGGAAGGATTACCAGTTAATCTGTTTTGGTGGCACTGGTTGTGGGAGGGATTGTCCCCTCCTGCAATCTAAACTTCCATGGTTCCAAGTCCTGTTGTGGGGCTTGAACTCTCAACCTTCTGACTCAAGCACGAGAATGCTACCTAACGGAGATAAGCTGACATTTACTGACATCACTCCCAACTCTCCAATGGCCAGGGCCTACTGGGAAATAGCATTGCCCACGCAGCACTGAACTACAACAGGTCCCAGGTCTGATGGCTGGTCTATAATATTTATTGAGGCTGCAACAGAGGGGGAATAAACTCATCGACATGGGAACCTGCTCCTAATGGGTGACCCCTGCTGAAAGAAAAAACAACCTTGCATTTCTACAGCACCTTTCCCAACGTCAGGACGTCCCAAAGCGCTTCACAGCCAATGAAGTACTTTTGTTTTGAAGTGTAGTCCCTGTTGTGGGAAACACGGCAGCCAATTTGTGCACAGCAAGCTCCTACAAAGAGCAATGTGAAAATAACCAGATAATCTGTTTGTGTGATTTTGGTTGAGGGATAAATATCGGCCAGGACACCAGGGAGAACTCGCCTGCACTTCTTCGAATAGCGGCCGTGGGATCTTTGAAGTGAACATGTGCCACACACGGACACAGACACACACACACACAGACTCACACACACACACACACGGACACAGACACACTCACAGACTCACACACACTCACAGACTTACACACACACACACTCACAGACAGACACACAGACAGACACACAGACAGACACACAGACAGACACACAGACAGACACACACACACAGACACGAGGCTGTGTTCACCCGCGATACCCTCTCCATCGAATATCACGCCTGCAGTCACCGCAACGACTGAGTCTAGGGCCAAGTGTAGAGAGTGGCCGAGCCCATCGCGCTGAGCCCCAGTGTGAGCCAGCACAAGAGGAGGGGAGTAAATACCAAAGTTTAGTCTCAGCCTTTAGCATTCGACAAAGAAAAAGAACTTTCATCACCACTGACTGGGCTGCAATCCAAAGCCAGACCACAAGGCTCGACCTAAAATGAATGAATGTTCTCAAGTCTGGAGGGAAAAGAGGGAGACGGGGGGTGGGGGGCATATTTGATTCTCATCACCTCGAAGGAGAATTTTCCAATTCCAGTGGTCGACCAGGAACACATCGCTCATCCTTTCCACTGACAAAGACTTAGTTTAGCTGCAAAAACATGTTGAAGTGATTCATTGTACATGCCGACAGGACACACCCTGAAGCCAAGATCAGCCTCACTGTACCTTCACTTAAAGAAACCGAGTCAGAAAGGAAGCTTAAAAAAATGAGAACATGTTAAGTCATTTTTAAAGCTTATTTTTTTGAAGGGAAACAGTTGAGCATTCGCTCGCAAATAAAAGGCGGCGGCTGAACCATCCAAGGGGTTGGAGAGGCAGTGAGGCAATTACCCAGCCCCGCGTCCCCTTTACAACAACACGGCCTTCCTCCCAATAATAAAACGTCTCGTCTCGTTTTCCACCTCCCTCCTCCTCCCCTTACTTCATCCTCCCTCCCTCTCACCTTATCCTCCCTCCCAGTGCCCTCAACTCACCTCACCCTCCCTCCCACAGACAGTTCCCTCACCCTCCCTCCCACAGACAGTTCCCTCACCCTCCCTCCCAGACAGTTCCCTCACCCTCCCTCCCAGACAGTTCCCTCACCCTCCCTCCCAGACAGTTCCCTCACCCTCCCTCCCAGACAGTTCCCTCACCCTCCCTCCCACAGACAGTTCCCTCACCCACCCTCCCACAGACAGTTCCCTCACCCTCCCTCCCACAGACAGTTCCCTCACCCTCCCTCCCACAGACAGTTCCCTCACCCTCCCTCCCAGACAGTTCCCTCACCCTCCCTCCCAGACAGTTCCCTCACCCTCCCAGAGTTCCCTCACCCTCCCTCCCACAGACAGTTCCCTCACCCTCCCTCCCACAGACAGTTCCCTCACCCTCCCTCCCAGACAGTTCCCTCACCCTCCCAGAGTTCCCTCACCCTCCCTCCCACAGACAGTTCCCTCACCCTCCCTCCCACAGACAGTTCCCTCACCCTCCCTCCCAGACAGTTCCCTCACCCTCCCTCCCAGACAGTTCCCTCACCCTCCCTCCCAGACAGTTCCCTCACCCTCCCTCCCACAGACAGTTCCCTCACCCTCCCTCCCACAGACAGTTCCCTCACCCTCCCTCAGACAGTTCCCTCACCCTCCCTCCCACACAGTTCCCTCACCCTCCCTCCCAGACAGTTCCCTCACCCTCCCAGAGTTCCCTCACCCTCCCTCCCAGACAGTTCCCTCACCCTCCCTCCCAGACAGTTCCCTCACCCTCCCAGAGTTCCCTCACCCTCCCTCCCACAGACAGTTCCCTCACCCTCCCTCCCACAGACAGTTCCCTCACCCTCCCTCCCAGACAGTTCCCTCACCCTCCCTCCCAGACAGTTCCCTCACCCTCCCTCCCAGACAGTTCCCTCACCCTCCCTCCCACAGACAGTTCCCTCACCCTCCCTCCCACAGACAGTTCCCTCACCCTCCCTCCCACAGACAGTTCCCTCACCCTCCCTCCCAGACAGTTCCCTCACCCTCCCTCCCAGACAGTTCCCTCACCCTCCCAGACAGTTCCCTCACCCTCCCTCCCAGACAGTTCCCTCACCCTCCCTCCCAGACAGTTCCCTCACCCTCCCTCCCACAGACAGTTCCCTCACCCTCCCTCCCAGACAGTTCCCTCACCCTCCCTCCCAGACAGTTCCCTCACCCTCCCAGACAGTTCCCTCACCCTCCCTCCCAGACAGTTCCCTCACCCTCCCTCCCAGACAGTTCCCTCACCCTCCCTCCCACAGACAGTTCCCTCACCCTCCCTCCCAGACAGTTCCCTCACCCTCCCTCCCAGACAGTTCCCTCACCCTCCCTCCCAGACAGTTCCCTCACCCACCCTCCCAGACAGTTCCCTCACCCTCCCTCCCAGACAGTTCCCTCACCCTCCCTCCCACAGACAGTTCCCTCACCCTCCCTCAGTCACCTCAGCTTCCCTGACGTGGAGATTGCTCACTGTTTCCCCTGATTTCTAACAGCCGGTATACGATACGCTAACTGTGTCCATGGAATTATTTTGAAGAGCAGGGGAGTTCTCCTCGATGTCCTGGGCCAATATTTATCCCTCAATCAACATCACTAAAACAGATTATCTGGTCATTATCACATTGCTGTTTGTGGGAGCTTGCTGTGCGCAGATTGGCTGCTGCGTTTCCGACATTACAACAGTGACCACACTTCAAAAAATACTTAATTGGCTGTAAAGCGCTTTGGGACGTCCTGAGGTGGTGAAAGGCGCTACAGAAATGCAAGTCTGTCTTTCTTTCTAAAGTCTGAAGGTGTCAGGACCGATTTTTTTTACTTTGCGATTGTTAGATCTGTTCTGTGAATTACTTTCATCGATTGAATCTTAAGCGAAACCACCCAGCCCAGCAGAAAGCTCAGTCGCAGCGTGAGTAGCAGAAACCAGTCACACTGAAGATACTCCCAGCCTGTCACTAATTTCAGAGTCCGGGGAATTCTCCCGTATTCACCACACACACCACTTCTCGCTCTCTCCATTAAAACAATTCAATTAATTTTGCTCCTCTATAGAACCGATGCTGACCATCACCTGCTGCAGTATTGATTCTCAAACCGCAGTTATTGATTCTGCTGCTCAATGGCCACAACTTTATATCATTAACCCTTTAAGGAACCGTTCAGACCAAATTTGAGCAAGTTCCTATCTGAGTCAGGGCCAGAAACTGGCTCCCTGTGAACAAGATTGAATTCTGCAGCTAACGTAGGGATGTTTACTCGTCTCCCGCCCGCTCACAGAGGAGCTAATCGTGCACTTTTCACAGGTGCTGATCGAGCTCCAATACCTCACCCCAGTGCCCGTTCATCCCACATAAACCGAATCAATGGCCATTCAACATGTGGTGCATCCAATGTCAGGAATTCTCCAAGAATTACCTGGTGCTTCTCACTCTGGAATCTTATTTGTAATCGTGGTGAATATATTTAGGGAAAAAAGTAAATGTTTACTGAGGTGCTGCTCCTGAGATCGTGGGTTTCCCGTCATTGTAATATATTACCTGACTAAGGCATGGTTACAAATATCACAAATACTGATACTGTGAGACTTCTGATGCTGTTTATTTACCACTTTACCAAAAGGGGTAGGTAATTTTCCTCCTGCCTCATCAACCCTCCTACTCCCAGTTAGTTACATTTTTTTTCTGGCTCTGACTCCCATGGTTAGATTTACAGTAACTGCATAAATGCAAATGTTCTTAATTCTTCCCTTCCCAAAATGAATTTTTTATTCACTCATTCCTGGGATGTGGGCGTCGCTGGCAAGGCCGGCATTTATTGCCCATCCCTAGTTGTCCTTCAGAAGGTGGTGGTGAACCGCCTGCTTGAACCGCTGCAGTCCGTGTGGTGAAGGTGCTCCCACAGTGCTGTTAGGGAGGGAGTTCCAGGATTTTGACCCAGCGACGATGAAGGAACAGCCGATATATTTCCAAGTCAGGATGGTGTGTGACTTGGAAGTGGTGGTGTTTCCATGCGCCTGCTGCCCTTGTCCTTCATTTACACAATTACAAAATATATTTTATTCTTCCCCTTACTTCCCACACTGGGTTTGTATTTTTGGCTGAAGCAATATCTCTCTCTCCTCTACAGTGTCAGCTGTGGCTCAGTGGGTAGCACTCTCGCCTGTGAGTCAGAAAGTTGTGGGTTCAAGTCCCACTCCAGAGATCTGAGTAGAAAATCTAGGCTGACTCTCCCAGTGCAATACTGAGGGAGCGCTGCACTGTCGGAGGGGCAGTACTGAGGGAGCGCCGTACTGTCGAAGGGGCAGCACTGTGGGAGCGCCGCACTGTCGGAAGGGCGGTACTGAGGGAGCGCCGCACTGTCGGAGGGGCAGCACTGAGGGAGCATCGCACTGTCGAAGGGGCAGCACTGTGGGAGCGCTGCACTGTCGGAAGGGCGGTACTGAGGGAGCGCTGCACTGTCGGAGGGGCAGTACTGAGGGAGCGCCGCACTGTCGGAGGGGCAGTACTGAGGGAGCGCCGCACTGTCGGAGGGGCAGCACTGAGGGAGCGTCGCACTGTCGAAGGGGCAGCACTGTGGGAGCGCTGCACTGTCGGAAGGGCGGTACTGAGGGAGCGCTGCACTGTCGGAGGGGCAGTACTGAGGGAGCGCCGCACTGTCGAAGGGGCAGTACTGAGGGAGCGCTGCACTGTCGGAGGGGCAGTACTGAGGGAGCGCCGCACTGTCGGAGGGCCGGTACTGAGGGAGCGCCGCACTGTCGGAGGGCCGGTACTGAGGGAGCGCCGCACTGTCGGAGGGCCGGTACTGAGGGAGCGCCGCACTGTCGGAAGGGCGGTACTGAGGGAGCGCCGCACTGTCGGAGGGGTAGTACTGAGGGAGCGCCGCACTGTTGGAGGGGCAGTACTGAGGGAGAGCCGCACTGTCGGAGAGGCAGTACTGAGGGAGAGCCGCACCATCTTTTGGATCTTACGTGGCCCCTTCCTCACCTGAGGAAGGGGCCACGTAAGCTCCGAAAGCTTGTGATTTCAAATAAAACTGTTGGACTATAACCTGGTGTTGTGCGACTTCTCATTTTTGTCCACCCCAGTCCAACACCGGCATCTCCGCATCATGACCATCTTTTGGATGAGCATTCCTGACATTCATTCACTCCCGGGCGGTGGATACAGATTGAATAGTAGCTTTCAAAAGGGAATTGGATAAATACTTGAAGGAGAAAAAAAATGCAGGGATATGGGGAAAGAGCGGGGAGTGGGACTAACTAGTTTGCTCTTCGAAAAAGCCGGCACAGACCTCCTTCTATGCTGTACTATTCTATGATTCCACAAAACCGAGGCCCCGTCTGCTCTCTCAGGTGGGTGTAAAAGATCCCATGGCACTATTTCGAAGAAGAGCTGGGGAATTCTCCCCGCTGTCCTGGGGCCAATATTTATCCCTCAACCAATATCACTAAAACAGATTATCTGGTCATTATCACATTGCTGTTTGTGGGATCTTGCTGTGCGCAAATTGGCTGCCGCGTTTCCTACATTACAACAGTGACTACACTTCAAAAAGTACTTCATTGGCTGTAAAGCGCTTTGGGATGTCCTGAAGCTGTGAAAGGCGCTGGAGAAATGCAAGTCTTTTTTCTCTCTAATGGTCATGGGCCATAGTTAGAGTCCAGCTGATTGGATAACTTTGCTGCAACATCCAGTAAGCAGCAAATCGCTTCATAAACATCTGGCGGAACGGCCAATAAACCTCACCCCAAACATCGCTCACAAAATAAACCTCACCCCAAACACTGCTCACAAAATAAACCTCACCACAAACATTGCTCACAAAATAAACCTCACCCCAAACACTGCTCACAAAATAAACCTCACCCCAAACACTGCTCACAAAATAAACCTCACGCCAAACACTGCTCACAAAATAAACCTCACCCCAAACATCGCTCACAAAATAAACCTCACCCCAAACATCGCTCACAAAATAAACCTCACCCCAAACACCGCTCACAAAATAAACCTCACCCCAAACACCGCTCACAAAATAAACCTCACCCCAAACATCGCTCACAAAATAAACCTCACCCCAAACATCGCTCACAAAATAAACCTCACCCCAAACACTGCTCATAAAATAAACCTCACCCCAAACACTGCTCACAAAATAAACCTCACCCCAAACATCGCTCACAAAATAAACCTCACCCCAAACACCGCTCACAATTTTGATTGCATGAAATGCTGAGAAAGGGCAAGTGCACGAGGAGACCAATCTTGACTAAATTTAGGGCCAAGTTTGATCATTTCTTCAGAATTGTCTAATTATTTTTTTAATGTGAGGCGTTTTGTTTACAGCTGCTCCACTGACCCGAGTGTGGATGGTAACTGGCGGCTAGAAACTGTGAAGTGATTATTTGAGCAATTTAATTGTTTAGTTTTGTGATACTTCCTGGTTATTGAGAAATGTATTCCGTTTCCCGGTTACTCATTGGCACCTCCCTCGACTTGTTTACATTTAGTCGGTTTGCTACCTCGATAGATGCTGAATTTAGCCATCTCGGTGTACGGCTTTGAAAGATGTGGACTTGGTAAACACAGACTTTCCGATTCTAGATTAAAAATCACAAACCTTTCTTTACTTTCTTTTGCAGTTTCAGAGTGTCAGACGATTTCTTCTTAATCTCCTGCCGAGCTTTCTTGTATTCTGCAAAAGTTAAAGAGAGAGACCGATGGAGACACCGTTAATGAGGAGGGTTTAAAGTGACGGGAATCTGACAGAAGGAGCAATGGAGTCTGGTTAGATCTGATCAATGGGTTTGGTGCTGAGTGACATTTCATAACCAGCGCTGTGAACCGTTAACACTTGCTGCGTGTTGCGATTTGTCCCCATACCACAATTTTGTACCAATATCCTGGGAACAGCTTTAATGAATCACTTGCTCAATCAATGGAGTGGGATACGCACAGACCTGTATTTAATGAAACTTGTGCAGAACATTGGGCGGGAGGGGGCTGGAGTTGGTGCAATGTGTGAAGGCGGGAGGGGGCTGGGAGTTGGTGCAATGTGTGAAGGCGGGAGGGGGCTGGGAGTTGGTGCAATGTGTGAAGGCGGGAGGGGGCTGGGAGTTGGTGCAATGTGTGCAGGCGGGAGGGGGCTGGGAGTTGGTGCAATGTGTGAAGGCGGGAGGGGGCTGGGAGTTGGTGCAATGTGTGCAGGCGGGAGGGGGCTGGGAGTTGGTGCAATGTGTGAAGGCGGGAGGGGGCTGGGAGTTGGTGCAATGTGTGAAGGCGGGAGGGGGCTGGGAGTTGGTGCAATGTGTGCAGGCGGGAGGGGGCTGGGAGTTGGTGCAATGTGTGCAGGCGGGAGGGGGCTGGGAGTTGGTGCAATGTGTTAGCTACAGATTCACACCCCACAGCCCACTCAGGAATATCAGGTCTGATATCAGCTCGGGGGGGGGGGGGGGGGGGGCATACAGCAGAGACAGGAACGTGTGGAAAGTGAGGGGCGGGAATAGACCGATTGGTCCAGGGGAGGGGACCCCAGACGACCCCTCAGCCCAGCCCCGGACACGTAGGTGTGCAACACCGCAGCCCAGCAATATTCCACCGAGACTCTTTGACGATATAAGGTGCTTCTTGTACCTACATGTGCCGGTGAGTGAGCACACGAGCCAGTTTTCCCTCCTGCTTGATCATGAAACTTCAGGAAAAATAGGGAACACAAAAAAACCCCAATAAACCCAATCAGATACAAGAGGGAAACTGACCGAAGTGACGACACACGGAACAACCGTACTCACCGTGAATCTGTTCACATACAGCGTCCTAACTGCTCCACAAGAATCTACCTGAACTTGTACCTCAATCAGAGGCGGGGGTTACGATCTCTCTCTGTTCGCCTTATCGGCTTCTTCTATTTCTTTGATCTCTGGTCAGTGCTACAACAGGGGGTGGATTTTATCTCAGCATTGTAACAGAATCGTTACCCTGTTTATAAAGAATTTCACTAAATACAGAGCACACAGCATCTCCCCACTCCAACCCTCCCTGTTTGCTCTCAGTCGAATCGTTGTTGCGAACGGCACAAACAGTGAGAGCGGGAGAGAGAGAGAGAGAGACAGAGAGAGGGAGACAGAGAGAGGGAGGGAGAGAGAGGGAGGGAGAGACAGAGAGGGACACAGAGAGGGAGACAGAGAGACGGGGAGAGAGAGAGAGATGGTGTAAGAGAAGAACCGGGTGAGCCAGGGCTCCTGCTCCCGAGATGAGACTGGGGCGGATCAGTTACCTTTGGCGTGGTCCTTGTCCAGCTGGTTGACAATTTTCTTCCACTCCTCGATCCGACCCTCCAGAGGGTTTATCAAACTGTCGGTCAAAGCACTGCCGGGGGTAAAAGGAACAAAATCAAATAACTTGTTGAGGGAAGAGGCCCTGAGAGGGAGAGCGATAGAGCAAGAGAGAGAGAGAGAGAGAGAGAGAGAGAGAGAGAGCGAGGGGGAGAGCGAGGGAGAGAGCAATGGGGAGAGCGAGGGAGAGAGAGAGCGAGGGAGGGAGTACGCGAGGGGGTGCGCGAGGCGGAGAGCGAGGGAGAGGGAGAGCGAGGGAGGGAGTACGCGAGGGGGTGCGTGAGGGAGAGAGTGCGCGAGGGAGAGAGGGAGTGAGAGAGAGGGAGCAAGAAAGAGTAAGAAATGTTTGTTTTAGAAAACAAGGATGAAGTTCTACAACAGACTTACGCGGTGAGCTGCTTGAGCCGCGACTCGATGCTGCGATGTCTCATACACATCCTGGTCAGAGCCGAACCGATTTCTTTCGTAGCACCTGAACAAAAATATATACAATCGCTTTGATTAGTCATTTCAATGATTCACTGACATTGAGAGAGTGTAGATAGAGCTTTACTCTGTATCGAACCCGTGCTGTACCTGCCCTGGGAGTGTTTGATGGGACAGTGTAGAGGGAGCTTTACTATGTATCTAACCCCGTGCTGTACCTGCCCTGGGCTGGACTGGAACCAGCTGAGAGAGGTGAAAGGACAGCCAATGTATTTGACCTTTGATGTTCTTTTAAGTCTCTCTGGGGTCTCACCCCTCACCCCTGACCTCAGCGATCCCCTCACTCATTCTCTGCTCACTGACCCAGTGTGTGACTGTCCCCCTGAAATGTCTTTGTTGTCGAAGCACATGATCTTGTCCAGATTATTGTATTTGTGTACAGCTGATCGCCGAGCTAATGAACCGAAGATTAAAGTAAATATCAGGAACAGAACAAATGACAAACTAACGCCCGGACCACGGGCACAGTGCAGGCGCTCACTGTCTCATGACAAGACAGTTCAATGAGGTTTTAACCCTCTGACTCTCAAAACATTTTACAAAACTTAGACATCATTTCTTTCACATGAAGAATGCCGTGCGAGCATTCCTCGAGTTATAGAGAGATCAGCGGAGGGCTGGGAATGTGAAATTAAACTTGATCTTTCCTTCCTTCTACAAGCTACAGGTTTTCAAAACTCGAGCCAATATCTCTTGATTTATTTGGGTTTTTTAATCCAACTGCGGTGCGATGTCTTTTCAAATCCCTCCACGGCCTCAGCCCACCCAACCTCAACCATCTCATCGCTCAACACCCTGCCCGCACACCAATCCCTGCTCCTTGAATCCTGGATTCCTCCTCATTCCTTCCTCAATCCACTCAACCATCAACGGATATTTCTCTTTCATCGTATCACTGAATCCCAATCGTCAGCGCCAACCTTGGCTCAGTGAGTAGCACTCTTGCCTGAGTCAGAAGGTCGTGGGATCAAGTCCCACTCCAGAGACTTGAGCACAAAATCCAGGCTGACACTTCAATGCAGTACTGAGGGAGCGCTGCACTGTCAGAGGGGCAGTACTGAGGGAGTGTCGCACTGTCGGAGGGGCAGTACTGAGGGAGTGCTGCACTGTCAGAGGGGCAGTACTGAGGGAGTGCTGCACTGTCAGAGGGGCAGTGCTGAGGGAGCGCCGCACTGTCGGAGGGGCGGTACTGAGGGAGCGCTGCACTGACGGAGGGGCAGTGCTGAGGGAGCGCCGCACTGTCGGAGGGGCAGTACTGAGGGAGCGCTGCACTGACGGAGGGGCAGTACTGAGGGAGCGCCGCACTGTCGGCGGGGCGGTACTGAGGGAGCGCTGCACTGACGGAGGGGCAGTACTGGGGGAGAGCTGCACTGTCGGAGGGGCAGAACTGAGGGAGCGCCGCACTGTCGGAGGGGCAGAACTGAGGGAGCGCCGCACTGTCGGCGGGGCGGTACTGAGGGAGTGCTGCACTGACGGAGGGGCAGTACTGGGGGAGAGCTGCACTGTCGGAGGGGCAGAACTGAGGGAGCGCCGCACTGTCAGAGGGGCAGTACTGAGGGAGCGCTGCACTGTCGGAGGGGCAGTACTGAGGGAGCGCTGCACTGTCGGAGGGGCAGAACTGAGGGAGCGCCGCACTGTCGGAGGGGCAGTACTGAGGGAGAGCCGTACTGTCGGAGGGGCAGTACTGAGGGAGCGCCGCACTGTCAGAGGGGCAGTACTGGGGGAGCGCCGCACTGTCGGAGGGGCAGTATTGAGGGAGAGCCGTACTGTCGGAGCGGCAGTACTGAGGGAGCGCCGCCCTGTCGGAGGGGCAGTGCTGAGGGAGCGCCGCACTGTAGGAGGGGCAGTGCTGAGGGAGCGCCGCACTGTCGGAGGGGCAGTACTGAGGGAGCGCCGCACTGTCGGAGGGGCAGTACTGAGGGAGCGCCGCACTGTCGGAGGGGCAGAACTGAGGGAGCGCTGCACTGTCGGAGGGGCAGTACTGAGGGAGCGCTGCACTGTCGGAGGGGCAGTACTGAGGATGCGCTGCACTGTCGGAGGTGCCGTCTTTCAGATGAGACATTAAACTGAGGCCCCGTCTGCCCCCTCAGGTGGACGTAAAAAATCCCACAGCCACTATTTCGAAGAAGAGCAGGGGAATTACCCCCCGGTGTCCTGGGGCTAATATTTATCCTTCCAACATCACTAAAACAGATTATCTGGTCATTTTCACACTGCTGTTTGTGGGATCTTGCTGTGCGCAAATTGGCTGCTGTGTTTCCTACATTACAACAGTGACTACACTTCAAAAGTACTTCATTGGCTGTAAAGCGCTTTTAACGTGTAAAAGGCATGATAAATTATTCTTCCTTCAGACCGTGTCAGCTTTACTTTGCTGTAATGTTGTGGAAGAAGCCAAACGCGGACTCTCTCCTGTGCTGCACTCGAGGTGCGCGGCTCCAGGGAAGAATGCGTTTCAACAAACCCCAGGTGATTATTCTGGTGTTAGAGCAGCTTTACCAAAACAAATTTTACTGGAAGAGAAAATCGTTAAAATAAAAACCAAGTACTGGGAAGACCCCAAGGGCCCCGTCTCAAACGCCAACCCTTCCCTTTCACACGCTGACCATCCAGCTGTGCGGTCCCAGTATTTTCTGTTTCAATTCACATTTCCACGTTTAAATTTCCTTCCCTTTGTCTCTCACAGAACAAAGTGTCTTTTACAGGGCTGTACCATCCTATATATTTCAGAAAAGCGAATTATTGGTCTCGCTAAAGTAGAGAAGGTTAAGAGGAGATTTGATAGAGGTGTTCAAAATCATAAGGGGTTTTGTTCGAGTAAATGAGCAGCAACTGTTTCCAGTGGCAGGAGGGTCAGTAACCAGAGGACACAGATTGAAGATCATTGGCAAAAGAACCAGAGAGGAGATGAGGAGACATTTTTTTACGCAGCGAGTTGTTGTGATCTGGAATGCGCTGCCCGAAAGGGCGGAGGAAGCAGATTCAATAGTAACTTTCAAAATGGAATTGGATAAAATTTGCAGGGCTATGGGGAAAGAGCAGGGGAGTGGGACTAATTGGATAGCACAAAGGAAGATGGTTGTTGGAGGTCAATCATCACAGCCCCAGGACATCGCTGCAGGAGTTCCTCAGGGCAGTGTCCTAGGCCCAACCATCTTTAGCTGCTTCATCAATGACCTTCTCTCCAACATAAGGTCAGAAATGGGGATGTTTGCTGATGACTGCACAGAGTTCAGCGCCATTCACAACTCCTCAGATAATGAAGCAGTCCATGCCCGCATGCAACAAGACCTGGACAACATTCAGGCTTGGGCTGATAAGTGGCAGGTAACATTTGCGCCCCACAAGTGCCAGGCAATGACTATCTCCAACAAGTGAGAGTCCAACCACAGCCCCTTGACATTCAATGGCATTACCATCGCCAAATCCCCCACCATCAACATCCTGGGGGGTTACCACTGACCAGAAACATAAATACTGTGGCAACAAAAGCAGGTCAGAGGCTGGGTATTCTGCAGCAACTGTCTCATCTCCTGACTCGGCAAATCCTTTCCACCATCTACAAGGCACAAGTCAGGAGTGTGATGGAATACTCTACACTTGCCTGGATGAGTGCAGCTCCAACAACACTCAAGAAGCTCGACACCATCCAAGACAAAGCAGCCCGCTTGATTAGCACCCCATCCACCACCTTAAACATTCACTCCCTCCACCACCGGCGTACCGTGGCTGCAGTGTGTGCCATCTACAAGATGCACCGCAGCAACTCGCCAAGGCTTCTTCGGCAGCACCTCCCAAACCCGCGACCTCTTCCACCTAGAAGGACAAGGGCAGCAGGCACATGAGAACACCATCACCTCCAAGTCACACACCATCCTGACTTGGAAGTATATCGCCGATCCTTCATCGTCGCTGGGTCAAAATCCTGGAACTCCCTCCCTAACAGCACTGTGGGAGCACCTTCACCACACGGATTGCAGTGGTTCAAGAAGGCGGCTCACCACCACCTTCTCAAGGGCAATCAGGGATGGGCAATAAATGCTGGCCTTGCCAGCGACGCCCACATCCCATAAACGAATACATTTTTCAAAGAGCCAACACAGGCACGATGGGCCGAATAGCCTCATTCTGTGTTGTAAGATTCAGCGCACGTTGGTTAGTTTGTCACTTTGTTATTGAGTGTGACATCATCCTGCCCGCCTCCCCCTCCCCCGGGATTGCACCAACTATTGCCAAGGTACAGCTTCCAGCACCTTCCCTGAGTGGCCATTCTGGATTAGTGAGCCTGGACGGTAAGCATCAGCAGGCACTTCTACCATGGAGAGCATCACAAAAATGAGTCCAATCCAAACCTGGAGTTCAGATCTACACATTCCTAGGGGCTATTGGACAGCGGTCAGGTGGCTCTGGCTCTCGCTGGCCTCGCGGATGCTGCCTATGGCCATCCGAGTAAAGATCAGCCAAGCCAGCACAGACCCAGGCTCGAGGCCAGCCTCTGCCTGACTGGCCCGAGCCCCGTGCTTCAGGGGAACGAGGGCAAAAACCCAGAGCAAATCGCAAAAGCAGAACGATATAAATTTCGATGCCGCTTTAAGCGTTTGGTAACTGCGGCCCAAATGGGCGAGACTGGGAGCTGGGAGCCCGTCAGCAGTCTGTGGTCTTAGCCTCGCCCACATGCCCAAATGGGCGAGACTGGGAGCTGGGAGCCCGTCAGCAGTCTGTGGTCTTAGCCTCGCCTACATGCCCAAATGGGCGAGACTGGGAGCTGGGAGCCCGTCAGCAGTCTGTGGTCTTAGCCTCGCCCACATGCCCAAATGGGCGAGACTGGGAGCTGGGAGCCCGTCAGCAGTCTGTGGTCTTAGCCTCGCCCACATGCCCAAATGGGCGAGACTGGGAGCTGGGAGCCCGTCAGCAGTCTGTGGTCTTAGCCTCGCCCACATGCCCAAATGGGCGAGACTGGGAGCTGGGAGCCCGTCAGCAGTCTGTGGTCTTAGCCTCGCCCACATGCCCAAATGGGCGAGACTGGGAGCTGGGAGTCCATCAGCAGTCTGTGGTCTTAGCCTCGCCCACATGCCCAAATGGGCGAGACTGGGAGCTGGGAGCCCGTCAGCAGTCTGTGGTCTTAGCCTCGCCCACATGCCCAAATGGGCGAGACTGGGAGCTGGGAGCCCGTCAGCAGTCTGTGGTCTTATCCTCGCCCACATGACTGTTGGACTAAAAGAAGCACAATCTCCTGCTGCTCCATCTCTGCACTTAAAGACAACTCGGGACCGTCTCGCCCGGCTTGGAGCGATTTCGGGGAGGACTGTAGAACAATATGAAGATTGGGAGGGTTCGGAGAGTTTTAAACATTCCCCCAGCAGTGGGGCAGGAGGAGGGAATGGATTCTCTCTCATAGCCGAGCAGCACATTCCGCGAGGAGTCTGTGCACCTGGATCGAGTTATATCTTGGCACAGGCACTGACCGCATTTTATCCACAGATTATTCACTGTCTGTGGGAGCGAGACGAGGGCAGAGGCTGAGAGAGTAGCAAACTCGGGAGTAAAACCTACAACACAGGAGGGACATCCTGGGGCATGAGAGGGGCTGAATTAACACGTAGACAGGGGAAGGGGGAAAGAGGTAGGGGAGTGAGGAGATGAGGGGGAGGGGAGTGAGGAGAGGAGGGGGAGTGGGGAAGGGAGGGGGAGTGAGGAGGGGCAGGGGGAGTGAGTGGGAGAGGAGGGGAGGGTGATGATGAGGGGAGGGGAGGGGAGGGGTGGAATGGAATGAAACTCCTCGAATTCCCCGCAGCGCCTTGGCTGGGACTGGGAACAGGATTCGGGACTCGGAGGGGTCGTTCCTTATGCAGCCATGATCTGGTTGAATGGCGGCCCAGGCTCGCGGGGCTGAATGGGCTCCTCCTGTTCCTATGTTCCCAGAACCTACAATGATGGCCAGTTGAAGTGCCCTGAGTTTTGCTGTCATGGCTGCCCCTCAGTCACCACTTGCACCGGCGCATTGACTGTTTTGGAAACAAGACTGGAGCAAGACACATCCCACAGCCAACATGATGTAATGTGCGATATTCTGACCTCAAACGGCTCCCACAACCTTCGCCACAAATGACACCCTGTCTGTAAACACCAGCGCTTCACCCTAGTGTTACACAGCTTGAAATACTCTCTGCAAACACAGCCCGCGATTGGAAATACAGGAACTATAAGCCTTCCGCTCCTTTTTTCCACAGTTTAAGTATGAAAACGTCGCACCCCCCAAATTTCACTAGCATGTGAAGCACTAATTTGATGGGTAATCGGTGCTGGGGTAAGTTTCCGAGGGGGAGGGAGACCCTCCAGGACCACTCCGCTGGTTCAAAGCCGTAATGAGTGTGCGCGACAGCAGGCTGCTCACTCAAACCATTGGCAGTCTCCATGACGGAGCCCTTCCTCTGCCTGATCTCACCACCCCAAAATCCAGCTGTTCCACTGTCCCGAGTACAGTATCCAGCTGTTCCGCTGTCCCGAGCACAGTATCCAGCTGTTCCGCTGTCCCGAGCACAGTATCCAGCTGTTCCGCTGTCCCGAGCACAGTATCCAGCTGTTCCGCTGTCCCGAGCACAGTATCCAGCTGTTCCGCTGTCCCGAGCACAGTATCCAGCTGTTCCGCTGTCCCGAGCACAGTATCCAGCTGTCTCGAGCACAGTATCCAGCTGTTCCGCTGTCCCGAGCACAGTATCCAGCTGTTCCTGACATGAATCCGGTGTCCAGTCTTTAGCTGCAGCGTGCGGCAGCCCGGGAATAGGGAGACACTAATTAACCCCACAAAAAAGGGACAGGGACGCTCAAAAATGTCAAGTTGTTCAGAGTCGGACAGCAAACCCAACCAACCTTCTGTCAGCATTTACTCAAAAATGTCCCGATTACAGGGCTTTCCTTTAAACCTTACTTCTAGTTTCTATTTCTGACAATCCTGGTCTAAAACAATTCTGAGGTTGAATTTAGAGTTTAAATAACTCCAAGCCGTTAGATTCCTCTTTTAGCACAGACTGGGATTTTAAAACACTCTGGGCTCCACAGCTCAGTGTCAGGGAGCATTAGAGAGTGAGTTTTCATCAACACTGACCAAGTATAGCATCTAAAACATACTTAATGTCTTTAATGTCCAAAGGCGCTTCACAGGAGCGGAAATCAGACAACAATCAACACCCAGCCAAAGAATTATTCGGACGGGTGACTAAAAACTTGTTCAAAGAGGTGGGAGGTGGGCTTTAAGGAGCATCTAAAGGGAGAGAGGCGGAGAGGTTTGTGGAGGGAATTCCCGAGCTTAGGGCCTCGGCAGCTGAAGGCACGGCCAGCAATGGTGGAACGAACAGAGTGGGAGATAAGCAAGAGGCCAGAACTGGAGGAACACAGAGATCTCGGAGGATTGTGCGGCTGGAGGAGATTACAGAGATACGGAGGGGCGAGGCCATGGAGGGGTTTGAAAACAAGGATTAGAATATTAAATTCAAGGCATTGGTGGCCCAGGAGCCAATGTAGGTCGGCGAGCACAGGGGTGATGGGTGAACGGGACTCGGTGCCAGTTAGGACATGGGGCAGGAGAGGCTTGGATGAGCTGAAGTTTACAGAGGGTGGAAGGTGGGAGACCGGCCAGGAGAGCGTTGGAATAGTCGGGTCTGGAGGCAACAAAGGCCCAGCTGAGGGTTTCAGCAGCGGATGGGCTGAGGCAGTGTCGGGCGATTACCACAAACCCGAGTGTGCCCAGTGCAAATCCAAAACCCTTCATTGTTTTCCTCCTCTGTGCTGTTATGGGAATAGTGGCCGACCTGGACAACAGTCTGTCGGTCACGTTCCCACAACCAACACTCCAGCTTTGAATTGTTTTCCAGCCTCAGACTCTGGGCCCACGGGCTGTCACAGGAACAGGAGGAGGCTGTTCAGCCCCTCCAACCTGCCCCGCCATTCTATTCGATCACGGCTGATCTGTATCTTAACTCCATCTACCCGCCTTGGTTCCGTAACCCTTAATACCCTCGCCCAACAAAAATCCATCAATCTCAGTTTTGAAATTTTCAGTTGACCCCCAGCCTCCACAGCTTTTTGAGGGAGAGAGTTCCAGATTTCCACTGCCCTTTGTGTGAAGAAGTGCTTCCTGACATCACCCCTGAACAGCCTGGCTCTAATTTTAAGGTTCTGCCCCCTTGTTCTGGACTCCCCCCACCAGAGGAAATAGTTTCTCTCTATCTACCCGATCAAATCCTTTAATCATCTGAAACACCTCAATTCGATCACCTCTTAATCTTCTAAACTCGAGGGAATACAAGCTTAGTCTGTGCAACCTGTCCTCATAATTTAACCCTTTTAGCCCCGGTATCCTCTCCCCATTTTCTCTTGCCTTGCCACAGCATTTAGTGTGGAGGATGCGAGTGCTCAGGGCGCTGTGATGTTACAATTCCCAACACTAATATCCCTCACTCTGATTAGCGCAAACATTCATTAAAAAAATAGATTAAAAGGAAATCCTCCTATTTAAATCAGCACTGCTGTATTTAATGTATCTAGTGCCTTTGATTTTCTGTTCCTCATCCTCTCACGATCCTGAGCAACATACGGACGTCAATCCTCATTAAAGTAAAACCCGCAGTAGATAAATCCCTTGGTTTTTCATCAGCTTTCATCGTCAAGCATGAACACTATTTGAAGAGCAGGCGAGTTCTCCCTGCGTCCTGGCCAATGTTTAACATAGAATCATACAGCACAGGAGGAGACCATTTGGCCCATCGTGCCTGGGCTGGCTCTTTGAAAGAGCTCTCCGGTTAGTCCCACTCCCCCCTGCTCTTGCCCCATAGCCCTGCAGGGTGAAAAGCAACTCCAGTATCGCACTCAATTGGCCGTTCCTGAAGCGTGAGCCTAGACAGAGAGTGCGGGCGAGCATCACAGACAAGTCAATCCGTGTCCTCGTGTCAGCTTTCTACTCGCACATTGCAGCAGGGCTCAGGGGCCAGGTGTTGGGTGTGGAAATCCTGGCCGATCACCGCACTCGTGAGACCAGCTAATTCAGCACGGGGTGACAAAACAAACTTCAACCTCCCGTGTCTCTGCACTCGCCCTGGCGATGATCAACACACTGGGGCAGGAGAGGCCGAGAGTTCCTCTGGGCATGGTACAGAAATCCTGGCGTGGCTCCGTCCCCATGTTCCATTTTTTGTGAATTCATTCTGCGATGTGGGCCAGCATTTATTGCCCATCCCTAATTGCCCTCGAGAAGGTGGTGCTGAGCCGCCTTCTTGAACCGCTGCAGTCCGTGTGGTGAAGGTGCTCCCACAGTGCTGTTAGGGAGGGAGTTCCAGGATTTAGACCCAGCAACGTTGAATGAACGGCCGATATATTTCCAAGTCGGGTTGGTGTGTGACTTGGAGGTGGTGGTGTTCCCATGCGCCTGCTCCTCGTCCTTCTAGATGGTAGGGGTCGCGGGTTTGGGTGGTGGGCTTTTTTGAACCGCTGGTAGCAGTTTGATACAACTGAGTGCCTTGCTCGTCCACTTCAGAGGGCAGTTCAGAATCATAGAGTCAGAGTCATAACGGCACAGAAGGAGGCCACTCGGCCCATCGAGTCCGCGCCGGCTCTCTGTAGAGCAATCCAGTCAGTCCCATTTCCCCGCTCTATCCCCGTAGCCCTGCAAGTTTATTTCCCTCAAGTGCCTATCCAGTCTCCCCTTGAAAACATTGAGTGTCTCCGCTTCCACCACTTCCGTCGGCAGTGAGTTCCAGGTCCTCACCACTCGCTGCGTAAAAAAGTTTTTCCTCACGTCCCCCCTGTATCTCTTGCCCAAAACCTTAAATCTGTGTCCCCTAGTCCTTGTACCGTCAACTAGTGGGAACAGCCTTTCCCCGTCTAGCCTATCCAAACCCGTCATAATCTTGTACACCTCCATCAAATCACCCCTCAACCTCCTTTGCTCTAATGAAAACAAATCCAGCTTCTCCAACCTGTCCTTGTAGCTAAGATCCCCCATCCCCGGAACCATTCTGGTAAATCTCCTCTGCATCCTCTCAAGGGCCTTCACATCCTTCCTAAAGTGTGGTGACCAGAACTGGACACAATAATCCAGTTGTGGCCTAACCAGCGCATTATAAAGGTTCAGCATAACTTCTCTACTTTTGTACTCAATACCTATATTTATGAAGCCCAAGATTCCATATGCTTTGCTGACCACTCTCTCAATATGTCCTGCCACCTTCAGGGACCGATGCACATTAATTCCCAGGTCCCTCTGTCGCTGCACACTCTTTAAAACTGTGCCATTAAGTGTATATTGCCTCTCCCTCAAGGCTCTAGAGCAGAGTAGAGTTTTGGGTAAAAATAAGCAGAGTGGGTCAGGAAGGAACAGAGAGAGTAACAAAGGTAATAAGGCATCAGTGACTAAGGTGACATCAGGGAAAAATAGAAATAAGTCAAAGCTAAAGGCACTATATCTGAATGTGCGAAGCATTCACAACAAAATAGATGAATTAATAGCATAGGTTTGATGTAATAGCCATAACGGAGACGAGGTTGCAAAGTGGCCAAGGTTGGGAACTAAATATTCAAGGATACTTAACTTTTAGAAGAGATAGGCAAAATGGAAAAGGAGGAGGGGTAGCCCTGATAATAAAGGATGGGATAAAGACAGTCGAGAGAAAGGATCTTAGCTCCGAAAATCAAGTAGTAGAATCAGTTTGGGTGGAGCTAAGAAACAGCAAGGGGCAGAAAACATTGGTGGGAGTTGTTTATAGGCCCCCAAACAGTAGTTGTAATGTAGGGCAGAGTATAAATCAGGAAATTAGAGGCGCATGTAACAAGGGTAATACAGTGATCATGGGGGACTTTAATCTACATAGAGACTGGGCAAACCAAATTTGCAGCAATAGTGTGGAGGACGAATTCATGGAATGTATGCAAGATAGTTTTCTAGATCAGTATGTTGAGGAACCAACTACGGAACAGGCTATTTTAGATCTAGTATTGTGCAATGAGAAAGGGTTAATTAATAACCTTGTAGTAAAGGGGCCTTTAGGGAAGAGTGACCATAATATGATAGAATTTTATATTGAGTTTGAAAGTGATTTAGTTAAATCCGAAACTAGGGTCTTAAATCTAAACAAAGCAAACTACGTAGGTATGAGGGGTGAGTTGGCTAAAGTAGATTGGGAAACTACATTGAAAGATATGATGGTAGACAAGCAATGGCTAGCATTTAAAGAATTAATACATAATTTACAACAAATATACATTCCTTTAAAGCACAAAAACCCCACAGGAAAAGTGGACAACCGTGGCTAACGAGAAGTTAAAGATAGTATTAGATCAAAGGAAGAGGCTTATAATGTTGCCAAAAAGAGTAGTAAGCCTGAGGATTGGGAGGATTTTAGAATTCAGCAAAGGAGGACCAAGAAATTGATAAAGAAAGGGAAAACAGAATGAGAGTAAACTAGCGAGAGACATAAAATCAGACTGTAAAAGATTCTATAGGTATGTAAAAAAGAAAAGATTAGCGAAAGTAAATGTGGGTCCCTTACAGGCTGAGACAGGAGAAATTATAATGGGGAATAAGGAAATGACAGAGAAATTAAACAAATACTTTGTGTCTGTCTTCACGGAAGAAGACAGCAAAAAACTTCCCGGAAATAGTGGAGAACCAAGGCTCTAATGAGAATGAGGAACTGAAAGAAATTAGGATGAGTAAAAAAATAGGACTGGAGAAATTAAAGGGAATGAAAGCCGATAAATCCCCTGGACCTGATGGCCTACATTCTAGGGTTTTGAAAGAGGTGGCTATAGAGATAGTGGATGCATTGGTTGTCATCTTCCAAAATTCCATAGATTCTAGAACAGTTCCCGCAGATTAAAATCATAGAAAGTTACAGCACGGAAGGAGGCCATTTCGGCCCATCGTGTCCGCGCCGGACAACAAAGAGCTATCCAGCCTAATCCCACTTCCCAGCTCTTGGTCCGTAGCCCTGCAGGTTACAGCATCCCAAGTGCACATCCAAGTACTTTTTAAATGTGGTTAGGGTTTCTGCCTCTACCACCCTTTCAGGCAGTGAGTTCCAGACCCCCACAACCCTCTGGGTGAAGAAATTTCCCCTCAAATCCCCTCTAAACCTTCCACCAATTACTTTAAATCTGTGCCCCCTGGTTTTTGACCCCTCTGCTAAAGGAAATAGGTCCTTTCTATCCACTTTATCTATGCCATAATAATTTTATACACCTCAATAAAGTCTCCCCTCAGCCTCCTCTGTTCCAAGGAAAACAGACCCAGCCTATCCAGTCTTTCCTCATAGCTAAGATTCTCTACTCCCGGCAACATCCTTGTAAATCTCCTCTGTACCCTCTCTAGTGCAATCACATCTTTCCTGTAATGTGGTGACCAGAACTGCACGCAGTACTCTAGCTGAGGCCTAACTAGTGTTTTATACAGTTGAAGCATAACCCCCCTGCTCTTGTATTCTATGCCACGGCTAATAAAGGCAAGTATTCTGTATACCTTCTTAACCACCTTATCTACCTGGCCTGCTACCTTCAGGGATCTGTGGACCTGCACTCCAAGGTCCCTTTGTTCCTCTACACTACTCAGTATCCTACCATTTAAGGTGGCAAATGTAACCCCACTATTTAAGAAAGGAGGGAGAGCGAAAACTACAGACCAGTTAGCCTGACGTCAGTAGTAGGGAAAATGCTAGAATCTATTAAAATGGACGTGGTAACAGGGCACTTAGAAAATAATAGGATTGGGCAGAGTCAACATGGATTAATGAAAGGGAAATCGTGTTTGACAAATCTGTTAGAATTTTTTGAGGTTGTAACTAGCAGAATAGATAAGGGGTAACCAGAAGGTATTTGATAAGGTGCCACACAAGAGGTTATTAAACAAAATTAGGGCTCATGGGATTGGGGGTAATATACTAGCATGGATTGAGGATTGGTTAATGGACAGAAAACAGGGAGTAGGAATAAACGGGTCATTTTCGGGTTGGCAGGCTATAACTATCGGGGTACCGCAAGGATCAGTGCTTGGGCCTCAGCTATTCACAATCTACATCAATGATTTGGATGAGGGGACCGAATGTAATATATCCAAGTTTGCTGATGATACAAAGCTGAGTGGGAATGTAAGTTGTGAGGAGGATGCAAGGAGGCTTCAAGGGGATATAGACAGGCTAAATGAGTGGGCAAGAACATGGCAAATGGAATATAATGTGGAGAAATGTGAAGTTATCGACTTTGGTAGGAAAAATAGAAAAGCAGAGTATTTTTTAAATGGTGAGAGATTGGGAAATGTTGGTGTTCAGAGGGACCTGGGTGTCCTTATACACGAATCACTGAAAGTTAACATGCAGGTACAGCAAGCAATTAGGAATGCAAATGGTATGTTGGCCTTTATTACAAGAGGATTTGATTATAAGAGTAAAGACATCTTACTGCAATTATATAGGGCCCTGGTGAGACCACACCTGGAGTACTGTGTACAGTTTTGGTCTCCTTACCTAAGGAAGGATATACTTGCTATAGAGGGAGTGCAACAAAGGTTCACCAGACTGGTTCCTGGGATGGGGAGATTGTCCTTTGAGGAGAGATTGAGTAGACTAGGCCTATATCCTCTAGAGTTTAGAAGAATGAGAGGTGATCTCATTGAAACATACAAAATTCTTACAGGGCTTGACAAGGTAGATGCAGGGAGGATGTTTCCCCTGGCTGGGGAGTCTAGAACCAGGGGTCACAGTCTCAGAATAAGGGGTCGGCCATTTAGGACTGAGATGAGGAGAAATTTCTTCACTCAGAGGGTGGTGAATCTTTGGAATTATCTACCCCAGAGGGCTGTGGAGGCTCAGTCGTTGCGTATATTCAAGACAGAGATTGTTAGATTTTTGAATATTAAGGAAATTAAGGGATATGGGGATAGTGCGGGAGAGTGGAGATGAGGTAGACGATCAGCCATGATCTCATTGAATGGCGGAGCAGGCTCGAGGGGCCAAATGTCCTACTCCTGCTCCTATTTCTTATGTTCTTATGATCTGGAACGCGCTGCCTGAAAGTGGGGTGAAAGCAGATTCAATAGTAACTTTCAAAATGGAATTGGATAAATACTTGAAAAGGAAAAATTTGCAGGGCTATGGGGAAAGAGCAGGGGGAGTGGGACTAATTGGAGAGCTCTTTCAAAGAGCCGGCACAAGCACGATGGGCTGAACGGCCTCCTTCTGAGCTGCAGATTCCACATAATTCTAGATCAAAATAAGGCCGACATCTCCCTAAATCCAAAATGCAGGAATGGAGTTGGGAACCGCAGCTTCTTCCTGCTCAGTCCTGCGTGAAGCTGTGAAACCTGCAGAGATTTGTCTTTTTATTACTAGGCCCCAGGGCGCAGAGTCTGCTGGTTATTCACCACAGCTTCTGCAAGAATCAGTGTGACATAAATCACCAGGGAGATGTTCTTTCAACATTCCAGCAAGTTCCAACAAACAAGGTGCGGCCAACAACTGACTGACTGGCTGAAACCGGCTTCACTTGACTTCCGGAGTTGATGGCGAGCGAAGTAACATGCACAGACTTAGCAGAGGCAGAGTGAGTCGGGGCCTGCACACACGCCTCTCAATCTTGATCCATTAACGCAGTTCATTCTCTCTTCCAAGGGCTGGTACATTCCGTGTCAGAGTCCCTCTGGGTTCTGATTCCATTATCACTGCACTGGATCCTTCTGTGGTATCAAGGGTGTCGGCCGTGGCTCAGTGGGTATCTCTCTCGCCTCAGTCAGAAAGTCGTGGGTTCAAGTCCCACTCCAGAGTCTTGAGCACATAAAGCTAGGCTGACACTCCCAGTGCAATGCTGAGGGAGTGCCACACTGTCGGAGGTGCCGTCTTTCAGATGAGACGTTAAACCGAGGCCCCGTCTGCTCTCTCAGGTGGACATAAAAGATCCCACGGCCACTATTGCGAAGAAGATCTGGGGAGTTCTCCCCAGTGTCCCGGCCAATATTTATCCCTCAACCAACATCACTAAAAACAGATTATCTGGTCATTATCACATTGCTGTTTGTGGGATCTTGCTGTGCGCACTGTGACTACACTGCACAGAAGTACCTCATTGGCTGTAAAATGCTTTGGGACGTCCTGAGTTGGTGATAGGCATTTCTCTTTTTAAGGAGTGCAGGAAAAGGATCTCATCAACTCCCTACCTCCAGGGGAGACCCATCACCCCAGAGGAGACCACCCATGGGGAGGGGTGCCAGAGCGGTCCCATCGGAAACAGCTGATTCCAAGAGCCGAACCATAGTTGTCCAACTGCAGGAAAACATGTTACTGGTTACACAGACTGGCTTCGCAGAGGAAAGTCCCCATTGGAGGGTCCCAGCCCGTTTAGCACACCAGTGTTCTTAGCAATATGAATTTACGTTGTTGCATCAATTAGCGCGTGCAGAGGTGAGGTAACACGGCCCCGTCACACACACGTAGAACCAGGGACTTCATTCCGACAGCTCGTTCACACAGCCGGCTCCAGTTTAGTGCAAACACTAGGGTGAGGGTCGGGGGTCGGGGGGCGAGGAGCGAGGGGGCAGTGTGAGTTTGTGAAGGTCCAAGAGACTGGGCATCAGAAAGCCTGACCATTGTGATGGGACATGACAGCCAGTGAAAACGAGCTACGTTTAAATGATGGGCGACTCAAACTCTTTTGGCGGGTGAACCATTGATTGAATTCCCGGTTACAGGCACGGGTTGGGCGGATTCTCCTGCACGCTCCCAATGTCTGAACGTCTGTTCCACAGCTGTGTCCAGTTGATGTGAGCTGTAGCATGGCAGCAACAAGCAATCAATACATCAAACCCTGACTCACAGCAGCTCAGATATAAATATTTACTGACGTGCGGCCTGATTAACAATCGGACCAGTATCTGAGGGAGGCTGACACTCAGTATTTTTCCAGGATTCTCCCCCCTCTTCCGAAGAGGCTGATTTTTGTTGGGCTCAGTTACACAAGACACAGACTCCTTCCAATACCTCAAACACACGGCTCTGCAAAAGTCAGCCAAGGCAGTGAATATCTGAGATAAATCACCCGACAGTGCAGCGCTCCCTCAGTACTGCCCCTCCGACAGTGCGGCGCTCCCTCAGTACTGCCCCTCCGACAGTGCAGCGCTCCCTCAGTACTGCCCCTCCGACAGTGCAGCGCTCCCTCAGTACTGCCCCTCCGACAGTGCGGCGCTCCCTCAGTACTGCCCCTCCGACAGTGCAGCGCTGCCTCATCACTGCCCCTCCGACAGTGCAGCGCTCCCTCAGTACTGCTCCTCCGACAGTGCAGCACTCCCTCATCACTGCCCCTCCGACAGTGCAGCGCTCCCTCAGTACTGCTCCTCCGACAGTGCAGCACTCCCTCAGTACTGCTCCTCCGACAGTGCAGCGCTCCCTCAGTACTGCTCCTCCGACAGTGCAGCGCTCCCTCAGTACTGCCCCTCCGACAGTGCAGCGCTCCCTCAGTACTGCTCCTCCGACAGTGCAGCGCTCCCTCATCACTGCCCCTCCGACAGTGCAGCGCTCCCTCAGTACTGCTCCTCCGACAGTGCGGCACTCCCTCAGTACTGCCCCTCCGACAGCGCGGCGCTCCCTCAGTACTGCCCCTCCGACAGTGCGGCGCTCCCTCATCACTGCCCCTCCAACAGTGCAGCGCTCCCTCAGTACTGCTCCTCCGACAGTGCGGCACTCCCTCAGTACTGCCCCTCCGACAGTGCGGCGCTCCCTCAGTACCGCCCCTCCGACAGTGCAGCGCTCCCTCAGTACTGCCCCTCCGACAGTGCGGCGCTCCCTCAGTACTGCCCCTCCGACAGTGCGACGCTCCCTCAGTACCGCCCCTCCGACAGTGTAGCGCTCCCTCAATACCGCCCCCCCGATAGTGCGACGCTCCCTCAGCACTGCACTGGAGTGTCAGCCTAGATTTTGTGCTCAAAACCCACGACCTTCTGACTCATGCGAAAGTGCTACCACTGAGCCAAGAATCCAAAAACTGATGAGCGGAAACTCAATTTTCTTTTCACGCATGGAACTAATGTTTGGACTAGAATTAACCACCTTCTGGACGGTATAAATAAAATATTTGGCCTCAGTACCCCGGACTGGGGAATGGAAAGAGAGTTACCCAGAATCCTACTCACGATCACTGTTGTCTGAGTCAGAAGGTTGTGGGTTTGTGTCCCACTCCAGTGTTTCGAGCCCATAATCTTCAGGTACAGGTAGAGTGAGGGAACACAAATCGATTACACCGTATATATACAGAGAACAATGTGTGTTTATATATGGTGTAATCGATTTGTGCTCCCTCACTGTACCTGAAGAAGGAGCAGCGCTCCGAAAGCTCGTAATTTTAAATAAAACTGTTGGACTATAACCTGGTGTTGTGCGACTTCTCATTTTTGTCCACCCCAGTCCAACACCGGCATCTCCGCATCATGAATTTTAAATCAGCAGCCAGTGTTGGCTCAATCCCTGAAATAAACCAAGGGGCTGAATTTCTTCTGCTCCGTCACTGTAACTTTAGTGGAAACCACTTTTATACGTGTAAATGCGGTATCACCTGAAGGTACAGCAAGGTTCGGCTGAAAGTCCATCTTTCCCACAACTCCATGTTTGAATCTCTCCAATCTGGTTTCCGCCCCGTCACAGTATTGAAACGGCCCTGATCAAAGTCACAAATGACATCCTCTGTGACTGTGACAAAGGTAAACTACCCCTCCAGATCCTTCTCGACCTGTCTGCTGCCTTAGACACGGTTGACCACTCCATCCTCCTCCAACGCCTCTCCACCGTTGTCCAGCTGGGTGGGACCACCCTCGCCGGGTTCCATTCTTATCTACCCAGTCGTAGCCAGAGAATCACCTGCAACGGCTTCTCTTCCCGCTCGGTTACCTCTGGTGTCTCCCAAGGATCTATCCTGGGCCCCCTCCTATTTCTCATCAACATGTTGCCCCTCGGTGACATCATCCAAAAGCAGGGCCTCGCCCCTCCCTATCTCTGTAACCTCCTGCGCTCCTCCAATTCTCGCCAACTTCCATCGCTCCACCAGTGGCGGCCGTGCCTTCAGCTGCCTGGGTCCTAAGCTCTGGAATTCTCTCCCTAAACTTCTCCGCCTCTCTATCTCCTTTAAGACGCTCCTTAAAACCCACCTGTTTTAATATCTCCTAATGTGGCTCGGTGTCAAACTTTGTTTGATTTACGCTCCTGTGAAGCGCCTTGGGACATTTTACTCTGTTAAAAGCGCTATATAAATGCAAGTTGTTGTGGAAACTCTGGCGATGGAGTGGGAGTGGCCACGAGAACATTTACACTCCTGGTTTTCATTTCTGTGCCCCGCCCCCGTGTAACAAGCAGCAATCGTACAGAAAGGCAAAGCTATGAACGCAAAGTCGATATTAGGTGTTCTACTGCCATATGTAGAGAATATACGTTACTATGGCAACAAAACATTGATCGGTGCTCAAAGGTTGATTTACACCATCACAGCCACTCCCTGAAAAATTAATGCAAATCTCCGGCCAACAAAGACAAACACAACCCTGGCAGCAACTGGCGTGACTCAATGGATCTGCCCACGGATCTGACTGTCCTGAAGAGAACGTTACTGTCTCTGTACAGACGGTTTCTGTGCTCAAATCTGCCATCAAAGGTCAAACTGGGGCCGGGAGGAAGGGGTGGAAATCAGTGATTACACTGAATCAACCCTCGTCCAAATTAGATATTATCCAACAGCGCATCAAGGTACCAGGGTGGGGTTAACACAGCAGAGTTTAAACGCCCCCAAACCAGACAAGCAACAAATTTCAATTGAGAAACTTCAACAGTAAGGGGAAGGGAAGGAAGGGGAAGGGAAGGCAGGGGAAAGGAGGGGGGAGGGGAAAGGAAGAGGGGGAGGGGAAAGGAAGGGGGGGAGGGGAAAGGAAGGGGGGGAGGGGAAAGGAAGGGGAAGGGAGAGGAGGGGAGATGAGGAAAAGGGAGGAAGACGAAGAGGGGGAGGGGAGGGGAAGGGGAGGAGAGGAAAGGAGGAAAAGGGGGGGAGGGGAGGGGGTGGGGAAAGGAGGGGGGAGAGGAAGGCAGAGAGAGGAGGGTGGGGCGGAGAAGGAGGAAAGGAGGGTGGGGGAGAGTTGCTGCCATTTTGAGGAATGGAAAGAGGAGAGGAGCCAAACTGGACGAGGAAGTGATATGATGGGTACACCATCTGAGGGACAGAATTAGTCTCCACTTGGAGAGGCAAGGATTAATCAAGGAAAGTCAGCATGGCTTTGTCAGGGGGAGATCATGTCTGACCAATTTGATTGAATTTTTCGAGGGGGTGACTAGGTGTGTGGATGAGGGTAGTGCAGTTGATGTGGTCTACATGGACTTCAGTAAGGCTTTTGACAAAGTCCCATATGGGAGACTGGTCAAGAAGGTAAGAGCCCATGGGATCCAGGGCAATTTGGCACATTGGATCCAAAATTGGCTTAGTGGCAGGAGGCAGAGGGTGATGGTTGAAGGTTGTTTTTGTGACTGGAAGCCTGTGTCCAGTGGTGTACCGCAGGGATCGGTGCTGGGTCCTTTGCTGTTTGTAGTGTACATTAATGATTTAGATATGAATGTAGGAGGTATGATCAGTAAGTTTGCAGATGACACGAAAATTGGTGGGGTGGTAAATAGCGAGGAGGGAAGCCTCAGGCTACAGGACGATATAGACGGGTTGGTCAGATGGGCAGAACAGTGGCAAATGGAATTTAACCCTGAAAAGTGTGAAGTGATGCATTTTGGGAGGACTAACAAGGCAAGGGAATACACAATGAATGGTAGGACCCTAGGAAGGACAGAGGATCAGAGGGACCTTGGCATGCATGTACATAGATCCCTGAAGGCAGCAGGACAGGTAGATAAGGTGGTTAAAAAGGCATATGGGATACTTATATTCTATGCCTCGGCTAATAAAGGCAAGAGCAGGGAGGTTATGATGGAGCTGTACAAAATGCTAGTTAGGCCACAGCTGGAATATTGTGTGCAGTTCTGGTCGCCACACTATAGGAGGGATGTGATTGCATTGGAGAGGGTGCAGAGGAGATTCACCAGGATGTTACCTGGGCTGCAGCACTTCAGCTATGAAGAGAGACTGGACAGGCTGGGGTTGTTTTCCTTAGAGCAGAGAAGGCTGAGGGGGGACCTGATTGAGGTGTAAAAAATTATGATGGGCATAGATAGGGTAGATAGAGAGGAACTTTTCCCCTTAGTAGAGGGGTCAATAACCAGGGGGCATAGTTTCAAGGTAAGGGGCAGGAGGTTTAGAGGGGATTTGAGGAAAAACTTTTTCACCCAGAGGGTGGTTGGAATCTGGAACTCACTGCCTGAAAGGGTGGTAGAGGCAGGAACCCTCACAACATTCAAGAAGCATTTAGATGAGCACTTGAAACGCCATAGCATACAAGGCTATGGACCAAGTGCTGGAAAATGGGATTAGAATAGACAGGGCTTGATGGCCGGCACGGACACGATGGGCCGAAGGGCCTCTTTCTGTGCTGTATGACTCTATGACCTCAGGATCACACACAAAGTTCAATTGAAACCTCCAACACACCACATTTTGATCTCGTTTCCTGGTCTATGCGGCTCGGTATATATCATGGATACTTTAACAACAAAAATTAAAATATTTAGTTGGGAGGGATGCGGGCCCACCGGGTGTTGTACAGCAGCTTTCCAATAGAGGTCGCCAGTGAGCCATGGGGGGGGCGACGAGAGCGCCCTCTAGTCTCAGAATGCAAACTGGTTCAGAGGCTCCACATCACGTCCAGACCACCCCACTCCCAGTGCGAAAGTGGTCTCTGGATACCCTGCATATTGCACAATGGCGAAGATTTACTGTTGGCACACCAGTGTAATTCCGACACCAATGTGGGCTAAAGTCCATCACCACTCAGGGTTCTCCTGGGCGGGCCTCTGACCAACTGGCTGTAGTAGGGACCACCCGCCTGGAGATTAGAAAAACGGTGGCTTGCAGCTAAGAGGGATCGATGAACCCATGGGATGGGAGGGAGTGGATCCCGTAATGTGTCAGCAGCTAACAGTAGGATGAGGATCGTGTTCACACCTGATTCCTAAAAGATGCTTTGGGTCAGAGGTGGGGTAAGGGCAATGGTTTGACAAAACTGTGCCGGGAACCACTGACTCACCTTGGAGTGTCCCTACTGAAGCTGGTGAATAGGATTCTGTTTGAGGGGCACAGATCCTTGGTGTTGTGGAGCTCAGCCCCGGTCTGACTGGAATCAATGGCTCTTCAGTTGGTTCTTGGGTTTGTCACAGATTATTCCTCAGGTGCTCTGAAGGGCCAGAGTAATCGGAACAAGACCCAGGGGTTGGGAATTCTGACTCCCAGTAAAGAGGGGAGGCACCGCAGGCAGGGAGACTCTATCGCCGAGGCCCAGGAAGAGGAGTCGGCCTCTCACTGTGTGCTGATTCCTCCCTCACACCCGTCCTGGATCGAGCAGTTGGCGATGAGTAAGCTTTGTGCACACTCTAGAACTTCAAGTGGGCTGGCCTGGCACAACACAGGCAGAAGCACGGCACAGGCACAGCCCCAGTCCCAGTCCCGGCACAGGCACAGGCACAGCCCAATCCCAGCACAGGCACGACCCCAGTCCCGGCACAGGCACAGCCCCAGTCCCAGCACAGGCACAGCCCAATCCCAGCACCAGTCCCGGCACAGGCACAGCCCAATCCCAGCACAGGCACAGCCCCAGTCCCAGCACAGGCACGGCCCCAGTCCCGGCACGACCCCAGTCCCGGCACAGGCACGGCCCAATCCCAGCACAGGCACGGCCCCAGTCCCGGCACAGACACGGCCCCAGTCCCGGCACGGCCCCAACCCCAGTCCCGGCACAGCACAAGCTGCCCTGTATAGGTCTTTCATCGCTGAGGCGAGTTGCCCACCATGAAGCTGATGAGGAATCTCAGACCAGGCAGGAGTGGCTGGAGCCGTCGCTCACAG
The DNA here is from genome assembly GCA_030390025.1 of Squalus acanthias. Classification (NCBI taxonomy): domain Eukaryota; kingdom Metazoa; phylum Chordata; class Chondrichthyes; order Squaliformes; family Squalidae; genus Squalus; species Squalus acanthias. The sequence goes on along the minus strand of CM059435.1, from coordinate 1,545,974 downwards.
ATCCAGGACTCAGTGTCGTGGTTACAAATGGAGGCCGGGTTCGAATTCAGCTCAGGGCCAAATCCGAGCTTCAAACAGACCAGAAGACAAAACATTTGGTAACCCCAGGCAGCAGGGAAACCATTTCTTTGAGAAGTATGACGGAGGGCAGCAAACCAGTCATGAATTGCAAAAAGTTGCAAATACGCAATGGCGAGCAATTTGCATTTTCTGCAGTTACAGAACAAGCAGCGTTTCAATCCAGCGGCCGGAATGTTGGCTCAATCCGTGACTTTTTAAACGTCACGTTTATTCTCGTGCATTCTGTTAATCTCAGCATCACAGAGGAAAATGCGTTAGCGGAACACAGCGAGGATTTCCTGTTTATTTCCAACGAAGTCATTACCGTGTTATAACAGAATGCATTTAGAATTTTGCTACAATTAGCCATCAAAAGAGATCTTTCACCATTTTAAAAGTAAACTCTTTAATCTGCCTGAATCGGTCTACAGCTCGAGTCACTGGCAATGCCATTATCTATCCGGCTGCTCCACATGGCAGTGTTGCCACAGCCCAGTTTCACAAGGGGAATATCACCCTCGTACAAAACCTTCCCAAAACCATCGAGCAGTGTAGAGGGAGCTTTACTCTGTATCTAACCCGTGCTGTACCTGCCCTGGGAGTGTTTGATGGGACAGTGTAGAGGGAGCTTTACTCTGTATCTAACCCGTGCTGTACCTGCCCTGGGAGTGTTTGTTGGGACAGTGTAGAGGGAGCTTTACTCTGTATCTAACCCGTGCTGTACCTGCCCTGGGAGTGTTTGATGGGACAGTGTAGAGGGAGCTTTACTCTGTATCTAACCCGTGCTGTACCTGCCCTGGGAGTGTTTGATGGGACAGTGTAGAGGGAGCTTTACTCTGTATCTAACCCGTGCTGTACCTGCCCCGGGAGTGTCTGATGGGACAGTGTAGAGGGAGCTTTACTCTGTATCTAACCCGTGCTGTACCTGCCCTGGGAGTGTTTGATGGGACAGTGTAGAGGGAGCTTTACTCTGTATCTAACCCGTGCTGTACCTGCCCTGGGAGTGTTTGATGGGACAGTGTAGAGGGAGCTTTACTCTGTATCTAACCCGTGCAGTACCTGCCCTGGGAGTGTTTGATGGGACAGTGTAGAGGGAGCTTTACTCTGTATCTAACCCGTGCTGTAGCTGCCCTGGGAGTGTTTGATGGGGACAGTGTAGAGGGAGCTTTACTCTGTATCTAACCCGTGCTGTACCTGCCCTGGGACAGTGTAGAGGGAGTATCCTGGATGGAGAATGGTTCTATCTCCCAGGACTGGTGTCCATTACACAAGGAGCAGAACATTTACACAACACCATGAATGAGGCATGATGAGGAGGGTTAAACTGTCTGCACCAACGCAGGCCAAAAGCTGAACAGCAAATTTGCTCACAGGCAGAGTTCCAAGTACTGCAGCTACAAAGCGAGTCTCAGATACACGAGACATTTCTCCACATCTTCACTCAAGCAGCAGCTCGTTCCTCCAGCCAGCTTTCCCTGGCTGCCTCCCCAGCTCATGAAACTGGACGGTAAGACACAAACTCTGCGAAGGTACATCCACATCAGTAATGTCTAGACTTCGCTTGTTTGAGGAGGTGTACGCAGCCTGGTACAATTCCACACAAGATACCTTTGGATCCTCTGGATAAAGTTACTGCCAGAAGAGAAGACAGTGGCTTCGAGGGTGGTATTTATTGAGTGGCTCCTCTATGGCTCCTCAGTCTGGGTCTGGGTAGATCTGCACGAGAGGCACCCAGTGACCCCCACCTGCTCCCTTTTTCTTGCCCTCATTCAGTAACTCCGTGTAATACAGAGCTGAGCTTCAACCCCGCGCGAGAAAGATCATAGGTGCCACTTCATTAAGGAAAAAAGGCCATTTAACCCACCAAACCCACTCCTCCCACAGCCCATGTACACTTTTGACGTGTGGTCACTGTTGTAATGTAGGAAACGCAGCAGCCAATTTGCGCACAGCAAGGTCCCACAAATAGCAATGTGAAAATCTGTTTCAGTGATGTTGGTTGAGGGATAAATATTGGCCCCAGGACACCGGGGAGAATTCCCCATCTCTTCTTCGAATAGTGCCATGGGATCTTTTATGTCCACCTGAGAGGGCAGACATCTCATCCGAAAGACAACATACCTCAGACAGTGCAGCACTCCCTCAGTACTGCCCCTCCGACAGTGCAGCGCTCCCTCAGTACTGCCCCTCCGACAGTGCAGCGCTCCCTCAGTACCGCCCCTCCGACAGTGCGGCGCTCCCTCAGTACCGCCCCTCCGACAGTGCGGCGCTCCCTCAGTACTGCCCCTCCGACAGTGCAGCGCTCCCTCAGTACCGCCCCTCCGACAGTGCGGCGCTCCCTCAGTACTGCCCCTCCGACAGTGCAGCGCTCTCTCAGTACCGCCCCTCCGACAGTGCGGCGCTCCCTCAGTACCGCCCCTCCGACAGTGCGGCGCTCCCTCAGTACTGCCCCTCCGACAGTGCGGCGCTCCCTCAGTACCGCCCCTCCGACAGTGCAGCGCTCCCTCAGTACCGCCCCTTCGACAGTGCAGCGCTCCCTCAGTACCGCCCCTCCGACAGTGCGGCGCTCCCTCAATACTGCCCCTCCGACAGTGCGGCGCTCCCTCAGTACTGCCCCTCCGACAGTGCGGCGCTCCCTCAGTACTGCCCCTCCGACATTGCGGCGCTCCCTCAGTACCGCCCCTCCGACAGTGCGGCGCTCCCTCAGTACTGCCCCTCCGACAGTGCGGCGCTCCCTCAGTACTGACCCTCCGACAGTGCAGCGCTCCCTCAGTACTGCCCCTCCGACAGTGCGGCGCTCCCTCAGTACCGCCCCTCCGACAGTGCGGCGCTCCCTCAGTACCGCCCCTCCGACAGTGCGGCGCTCCCTCAGTACTGCCCCTCCGACAGTGCGGCGCTCCCTCAGTACTGCCCCTCCGACAGTGCGGCGCTCCCTCGGTACTGCCCCTCCGACAGTGCGGCGCTCCCTCAGTACTGCCCCTCCGACAGTGCGGCGCTCCCTCAGTACTGCCCCTCCGACAGTGCGGCGCTCCCTCGGTACTGCCCCTCCGACAGTGCGGCGTTCCCTCAGTACTGCCCCTCCGACAGTGCGGCGCTCCCTCAGTACTGCCCCTCCGACAGTGCGACACTCCCTCAGTACTGCCCCTCCGACAGTGCGGCGCTCCCTCAGTACTGCCCCTCCGACAGTGCAGCGCTCCCTCAGTACTGCCCCTCCGACAGTGCAGCGCTCCCTCAGTACTGTCCCTCCGACAGTGCGGCGCTCCCTCGGTACTGCACTGTAAGTGTCAGCCTAGATTTTGTGCTCGAGTGGGACTTGAACCCATAACCTTCTGACTTAGAGGCGAGAGTGTTACCCACTGAGCCACAGCTGACACAATCTGCGGTATCATGAACACTGCTCCACCCATTTAGGAATAATAATTAATAATAAAAATAAGTCCCCACAATAAGCTGCAGCACGCCCTGACTGGACTGGTCCTGAAGCCATCCAACAATTCCTGTGCTATCTGCAGACATCAGGCAAAACACAACTTGAGCTCAGCTGTGACGTGCTCCACGGTGGAAGAGCCTGCCAACCTCCGTCACATGTGGTCCAGTGTGAGGAAGTGGGTCGTGGAACCGTAGCCAGCGCGAGGAGGTAATGCTTCATGGGGCACCGACACCAGTACTGGGGAAAGAGGGAGCTGTTCCGTTGGGACAGGCTCCACTTAATCCGGGCTGGGACCAGTGTCCTGGCGAACTGAATAACTAGGGCAGTAGACAGGGTTTTAAACTAATGAAGTGGGTGTGGGAGGATTCAGGGAAGAGTAAATTTAAAAGCAACAAGAGAAATGTCAAGGCTCTAGAGCAGAGCAGAGTTTTGGGTAAAAATAAGCAGAGTGGATCAGGAAGGAACAGCGAGAGTAACAAAGGTAATAGGGCATCAGTGACTAAGGTGACATCAGGGAAAAATAGAAAAAAGTCAAAGTTAAAGAAAATGTGCAAAGCATTCGCAACAAAATAGATGAATTAATAGCGCAGATAGAAATTAACAGATTTGATCTAATAGCCATAACGGAGACGTGGTTGAAAAGTGGCCAAGGTTGGGAACTAAATATTCCAGGATACTTAACTTTTGGAAGAGATAGGCAAAATGGAAAAGGAGGAGGGGTAGCCCTGATAATAAAGGATGGGATAAAGACAAAAATGAGAAGTCGCACAACACCAGGTTATCGTCCAACAGTTTTATTTAAAATTACGAGCTTTCGGAGCTGTTGCCCCTTCGTCAGGTAAAGGTACCTTTACCTGACGAAGGAGCAGCGCTCCGAAAGCTCGTAATTTTAAATAAAACTGTTGGACGATAACCTGGTGTTGTGCGACTTCTCATTTTTGTGCACCCCAGTCCAACACCGGCATCTCTGCATCGGGATAAAGACAGTAGAGAGAAAGGATCTTAGCTCCGAAAATCAAGAAGTAGAATCAGTTTGGGTGGAGCTAAGAAACAGCAAGGGGCAGAAAACATTGGTGGGAGTTGTTTATAGGCCCCCAAAGAGTAGCTGTAATGTAGGGCAGAGTATAAATCAGGAAATTAGAGGCGCATGTAACAAGGGTAATACAGTAATCATGGGGGACTTTACTCTACATATAGACTGGGCAAACCAAATTTGCAGTAATAGTGTGGAGGACGAATTCATGGAATGTATACAAGATAGTTTTCTAGATCAGTATGTTGAGGAACCAACTAGGGAACAGGCTATTTTAGATCTAGTATTGTGCAATGAGAAAGGGTTAATTAATAACCTTGTAGTAAAGGGGCCTTTAGGGAAGAGTGACCATAATATGATAGAATTTTATATTGAGATTGAAAGTGATTTAGTTAAGTCCGAAACTAGGGTCTTAAAATCTAAACAAAGCAAACTACGTAGGTATGAGGGGCGAGTTGGCTAAGGTAGACTGGGAAACTACATTAAAAGGTATGATGGTAGACAAGCAATGGCTAGCATTTAAAGAATTAATACATAATTTACAATAAATATACATTCCTTTATGGCACAAAAACTCCACAGGAAAAGTGGTCAAACCGTGGCTAACAAGAGAAGTTAAAGAAAGTATTAGATCAAAGGAAGAGGCTTATAATGTTGCCAAAAAGAGTAGTAAGCCTGAGGATTGGGAGGATTTTAGAATTCAGCAAAGGGGGACCAAGAAATTGATAAAGAAAGAGAATATAGAATATGAGAGAAAACTAGCGAGAGACATAAAAACAGACTGTAAAACCTTTTATAGGTATGTAAAAAAGAAAAGATTAGCGAAAGTAAATGTGGGTCCCTTACAGGCTGAGACAGGAGAAATTATAATGGGGAATAAGGAAATGGCAGAGGAATTAAACAAATACTTTGTGTCTGTCTTCACGGAAGAAGACGCAAAAAATCTCCCGGAAATAGTGGAGAACCAAGGGTCTAGCGAGAATGAGGAACTGAAAGAAATTAATATTAGTAAAAAAAATAGTACTGGAGAAATTAATGGGACTGAAAGCCGATAAATCCCCTGGACCTGATGGCCTAATCCTAGGGTTTTGAAAGAGGTGGCTATAGAGATAGTGGATGCATTGGTTGTCATCTTCCAAAATTCCATAGATTCTAGAATGGTTCCCGCGGATTGGAAGGTAGCAAATGTAACCCCACTATTTAAGAAAGGAGGGAGAGAGAAAACGGGGAACTTCAGACCAGTTAGCCTGACATCAGTTGTAGGGAAAAGGCTACAATCTATTATTAAGGATGTAGTAACAGGGCACTTAGAAAATAATAATGGGATTGGGCAGAGTCAACACGGATTTATGAAAGGGAAATCGTGTTTGACAAATCTCAGAGTTTTTTGAGGTTGTAACTAGCAGAATAGATGAGGGGGAACCAGTGGAAGTAGTGTATCTGGATTTTCAGAAGGCATTCAATAAAGGTGCCACACAAGAGGTTATTAAACAAAATTAGGGCTCATGGGGTTGGGGGTAATATACGAGCATGGATTGAGGATTGGTTAATGGACAGAAAACAGAGAGTAGGAATAAACAGGTCATTTTCAGGTTGGCAGGCTGTAACTAGTGGGGTACCGCAAGGATCAATGCTTAGGCCTCAGCTATTCAAATCTACATCAATGATTTAACAAAGTTAACATGCAGGTACAGCAAGCAATTAGGAAAGCCAATGGTATGTTGGCCTTTATTACAAGAGGATTTGAGTATAAGAGTAAAGATGTCTTACTGCAATTACATAGGGCCCTGGGGAGACCACACCTGGAGTATTGTGTACAGTTTTGGTCTCCTTACCTAAGGAAGGATGTACTTGCCATAGAGGGAGTGCAACGAAGGTTCACCAGACTGGTTCCTGGGATGGGGGGATTATCCTATGAGGAGAGATTGAGTAGACTAGGCCTATATTCTCATAGAGTTTAGAAAACTGAGAGGTGATCTCATTGAAACATATAAAATTCTTACAGGGCTTGACAGGGTAAATGCAGGGAGGATGTTTCCCCTGGCTGGGGAGTCTAGAACCACGGGTCACAGTCTCAGAATAAGGAGAAATTTCTTCACTCAGAGGGTGGTGAATCTTTGGAATTCTCTACCCCAGAGGGCTGTGGAGACTCAGTCGTTGAGTATATTCAAGGCAGAGATCGATACAATTTTGAATATTAAGGGAATCAAGGGATATGGGGATAGTGCAGGAAAGTGGAGATGAGGTCGAAGATCAGCCATGATCTTACTGAATGGCGGAGCAGGCTCGAGGGGCTGAATGGCCTATTCCTGCTCCTATTTCTTATGCAACATAGTCCTGCTCAAATCAAAGGTCCCCCAGCCCAGTGAGGAATAAAATGGAACAGGAACCATCACACGTTAAGAGCATCTAAATCTTTCATTAATGAGCCAACATTACACATATGTGGAAACATTTGGAGGTTGCTGTTTTGACAAGCGGACAACCCCACCCAGTTAATGACTACCTGTGTCTGAGAGCGGCCAAGGTAGGCAGGCAGCCGAGCAGGGCTTGTTTGAACAGGATGAGCTGGGCGAACACATGGGCCCACGTGCTCGACCGGCCTGAACAAGAAAACCCTGTTCTACCGAGAGTTCATTCTGAACAAAACGCCTTTCTGTCTTCCCTGCTCTGGACTAATATTGCGGACAGCGAGGCAGTGGGAAATATTTGTTTGAAGGTCGATGATGCAGACGATGAACGTTAGTCTCGTCTCACAGTTTACTGTTAAATCATTTTGACTTTTGCCATGAATCTGCTCCCAGCGTCTTCAGGCAACAGCAGAGTGTGAAGCAACGGAATGTTCAGGCTGTGGCTGCTGCCCTTCCCCCAACTCATTCCCCAAAGACTCTGACTCACAACTGGATGAACCTCCAGAGCATTCTGGGACTGTCCAAATGGTCACTCGCCATGTGTGGCAGGTAGTCCATTGTAAGGAGTGAAGGAGCGCAAGGGAGAGGGAGCGCGAGAGGAAGGGAGGGAGCGCGAGGGGGAGGGAGGGAGCGCGAGGGGGAGGGAGGGAGCGCGAGGGGGAGGGAGGGAGCGCGAGGGGGAGGGAGGGAGCGCGAGGGGGAGGGAGGGAGCGCGAGGGGAAGGGAGGGAGCGCGAGGGGGAGGGAGGGAGCGCGAGGGGGAGGGAGGGAGCGCGAGAGGAAGGGAGGGAGCGCGAGAGGAAGGGAGGGAGCGCGAGAGGGAGGGAGGGAGCGCGAGAGGGAGGGAGGGAGCGCGAGGGGGAGGGAGGGAGCGCGAGGGGGGAGGGAGCGCGAGAGGATGGGAGCGCGAGGGGGAGGGAGAGGGAGCGCGAGAGGGAGGGAGGGAGCGCGAAGGGGAGGGAGGGAGCGCGAGAGGGAGGGAGGGAGC
>CM059435.1:1518121-1533121 GCA_030390025.1 Squalus acanthias | reverse complement strand
GAGGGGGTTGACTTATGAGGAAAGGTTGAGCAGGTTGGGCCTATACTCATTGGAGTTTAGAAGAATGAGAGGTGATCTTATTGAAACATATAAGATACTGAGGGGGCTCGACAAGGTAGATGCAGAGAGGATGTTTCCCCTCGTGGGGAAATCTAGAACTCGGGGGCATAGTTTCAGAATAAAGGGTCGCCCTTTTAGAACTGAGATGAGGAGGAATTTCTTCTCTCAGAGGGTCGTAAATCGGTGGAATTCTCTGCCCCAGAGAGCCGTGGAGGCTGGGTCATTAAATACATTTAAGGTGGAGATAGACAGATTTTTACAAGATAAGGGAGTGAAGGGTTATGGGAGCGGGCAGGGAAGTGGCTTTGAGCCCAAGATCAGCCATGATCTTATTGAATGGCGGAGCAGGCTTGAGGGACCAAGTGGCCTATTCCTGCTCCTATTTCTTATGTTCTTATGCCCTCTCCGAGCTCGTCGTGTGCCTGAGACCCACCTCCTGCTCCCTCAACCCTATTCCCACCAAACTGCCGACCACCCAACAGGTTGCTAGGTTTTGTTATATGAAATGTAAAGATGTAAAAGTTGATGTTGAGTCACAAACTGGGAAGCAGAAATCGGCTGAGATCGGCAAGAATGGTAATCTCCCCAATCTCGCTGCTGGGCCACCAATCACCAACCGCCAACCAATCACCAATCGCCAACCGCCAATCAACAACCAGCAACTAATCACCAACCGCCAATCAACAACCAGCAACCAATCACCAACCGCCAATCAACAACCGCCAATCAACAGCCAGCAACCAATCACCAACCACCAATCACCAATCACCAACCGCCAATCACCAATCACCAACCACCAATCACCAATCACCAACCGCCAATCAACAACCAGCAACCAATCACCAAACGCTAATCACCAATCGCCAATCAACAACCAGCAACTAATCACCAACCGCCAATCAACAACCAGCAACCAATCACCAAACGCTAATCACCAATCGCCAATCAACAGCCAGTAACCAATCACCAAATGCTAATCACCAACCAGCAACCAATCACCAACCGCCAATCACCAACCGCCAATCAACAGCCAGTAACCAATCACCAACCGCCAATCACCAACCAATCACCAACCGCCAATCAACAACCAGCAACCAATCACCAACCGCCAATCAACAACCAGCAACCAATCACCAACCACCAACCCCAGCAGGAGGCGGCAGATGACTGACTTTCTCCGAAATCTTTCCAGAAGCTGCACCCAGACACTTGGAGCCGTACCGGGTCAGTCTGTCCTCTCCCGACCCTCCCTCCAACACTGCCCCACCTGCCTGCTCCCTCGACAGGTCTTTGCATGTGTCGAGTGTCAGCAGAACATCCACCCCATGGTCAAATAGCCTGCTGTCACACACAGGGACGATGAGGGGCCGCCCTGAGCCCATGGAATTGCATCTTAGACGGAATCAGCATGTTCGGGAGAGGAGGGAGCAATCGGAGTGATCCGTGCCCACTTACTCACCAACTCACCGACTTACTCACCAACTCACCGACTTACTCACCAACTCACCGACTTACTAACTAACCAACTCACTCACCAACTTGCTTACTCACCAACTTACTCACCGACTCACTGACTCACCAACTCACCCACTCACCGATTTACTGATTCACTGACTCACTAACTCACTGACTGACCCACTCACTGATTTACTGACTCACTAACTCACCGACTCACCCACTCACCGATTTACTGACTCACTAACTCACCGACTCACCCACTCACCGATTTACTGACTCACTAACTCACTGACTGACCCACTCGCCGATTTACTGACTCACTGGGCTGGATTTTGTCAATGGGGACGTGATGGAGGCGGGACTCCCACTTTTTGGGTTGTAGTCCCGCCTCCATCGACTTGTGGCCTACCCACTGTATTTTCCTTTGATTGACCTTGTTAAGCCCGCCCAGCGGGCTCAGCAGGCCAATCAAGGGTCCCTTGGATACAGGTGACATCAGCCATTGAAATGTCATCTGTCAAGAGCTTTTGACAGATGAAATTTCAGCGTTTGACAGCTCTGTGAAGCTGTCAAACACTGACAATATGATTTCTAACGTGAGTCCCTGTACTTAGACTCAGTTAGAAATCAATCCAGCACAGAAAGCAGAGACTGCAGCTTTTGACAGCTCAACGGCCATTCTGCTTTCTGTGCCGGTGAGATTTCTGACTCCCGAGACCTGAAGGGCTGACACCTGCAGGAGGAAGTTAAGGTAAGTAAAACTTTTTTCCACACTTTACACTTACCTTACACACTTACCTCTGCACACATGCACCCATCACTCACCTGCCCACCGGACATCTCGACCCCTCCAACCCCTGCAGACCCACGGTCCGTCTCACTAAATCGGCGTGGTTTGGAGCCGTCGGGAAGCCCACACTTCAGGGCTAAAAATAGGGATTAGGCAACAAACTGCCTGTTAACTACCTGTTAACAGGCAGTTAATTGGCACTAATCCCCTTCCCGCCTCGGGGAGGCGGGTCCCAGCACAGGCCGGGTACCCGCCTCCAGCGAAACTGGCATGGAGGCGGGTTGGGGGCGGGATGGGGTCGGGACCCCCCGAATCTGCTATTTTCCCACCCCACACGCCTCCAAACCCGCCTCCACGGGTCAATGAAAATTCTGACTCACTAACTCACCGACTCACCCACTCACCGATTTACTGACTCACTGACTCACGACTCACCGATTTATTGACTCACTGACTCACCCACTCACAGATTTACTGACTCACTAACTAACTGACCCACTCACAGATTTACTGACTTACTAACTTACTGACTGCCCAACTCACTCACCAACTCACTGAATTACCGACTCACTGACTCACTAACTTACTAACTCACCAACTCACTCACCGACTCACTAACTCACCCACTCACCAATTTACTAGGGCTCATTGATGCCACACTTAGTCAAATGCTGCCTTGATGTCAAGGGCAGTCACTCTCACCTCACCTCTGGAATTCAGCTCTTTTGTCCATGTTTGGACCAAGGCTGTAGTGACTGTGTGACGTGTGTACAATAAACACCTCGCATTTACACAAAGCTCCTTCGACCTCGGTTTTAACAGAGGTTTTGTCTCATCTACTTTAATTGGCTAACACATCCCTTAAAATGTAGGAACAGGAGGAGGCCATTAAGCCCCTTGAGCCTGTTACACGGGAACAGGAGGAGGCCATTCAGCCCCTTGAGCCTGTTACACAGGAACAGGAGGAGGCCATTCAGCCCCTCGAGCCTGTTACACAGGAACAGGAGGAGGCCATTCAGCCCCTCGAGCCTGTTACACAGGAACAGGAGGAGGCCATTCAGCCCCTCGAGCCTATTACACAGGAACAGGAGGAGGCCATTCAGCCCCTCGAGCCTGTTACACAGGTACAGGAGGAGGCCATTCAGCCCCTCGAGCCTGTTACATTAGGAACAGAAGGAGGCCATTCAGCCCCTCGAGCCTATTACATTAGGAACAGGAGGAGGCCATTCAGCCCCTCGAGCCTATTACATTAGGAACAGGAGGAGGCCATTCAGCCCCTCGAGCCTGTTACACGGGAACAGGAGGAGGCCATTCAGCCCCTCGAGCCTGTTACATTAGGAACAGGAGGAAGCTATTCAGCCCCTCGAGCCTATTATATTAGGAACAGGAGGAGGCCATTCAGCTCCTCGAGCCTATTACACAGGAACAGGAGGAGGCCCATTCAGCCCCTCGAGCCTATTACACAGGAACAGGAGGAGGCCATTCAGCCCCTCGAGCCTGTTACACAGGAACAGGAGGAGTCCATTCAGCCCCTCCAGCCTGTTCTGCCATTCAATGAGATCATGGCTGATCTGTTGAGAGATTGTAAAGGAGATTGTGTGTGGGAAGATTCTGTTGTTACGAGCTGGTGTTCCGGCTGGTGGTGTTTATTCCGACCGCATTTAATTGTTCCTTTGTTATCTTTTCTAATTGGAATTGACTGTCTTTGATATCAATGCTGGATCTCGGATTTCCCAAATTAATTATTCACACATTTAATTGTGTGAGAATTCCAGCCCAGCTTATAAAGATATAAAACGTAACTTTACCTTAGACAATGACACAGTCCCAGTGCAGACCCAGGGAGCGAGGGGTGTAACAGCCAGATCACAGAGCAGTTCATTACAGAGTGACGCGCTGAGCTCCCGCACAATCTTCAACTTCAATTAATCTGCTCAAGACATCATTTCTCAGCTGCTCCACTGGGGAAGCTCAGGATTCTACAACAGGACTTAGCACCTCGTAACTAGTGGGAGTCCGCCAGTATACCTCCCGCCCACTACCAGCCAGTGTACCTCCTCCCAATCCAGCCAGGGTCAGCTGTGGCTCAGTGGGCAGCACCCTCGCCTCTAGAGTCAGAAGGTTGTGGGTTCATAGTCCCACTCCAGGGACTTGAGCTCATAAAGCTAGGTTGACACTCCAGTGTAGTGCTGAGGGAGCGCCGCACTGTTGGAGGGTCAGTGCTGAGGGAGCGCCGCACTGTCGGAGGGTCAGTGCTGAGGGAGCGCCGCACTGTCGGAGGGTCAGTGCTGAGGGAGCGCCGCACTGTCGGAGGGTCAGTGCTGAGGGAGCGCCGCACTGTCGGAGGGTCAGTGCTGAGGGAGCGCCGCACTTTCGGAGGGGCAGTACTGAGGGAGTGCTGCACTGTCGGAGGTGCCGTCTTTCGGATGAGACGTTAAACCGAGGCCCCGTCTGCTCTCTCAGGTGGACGTAAAAGATCCCACGGCACTATTTCGAAGAAGAGCAGCTGAGTTATCCCTGGTGTCCTGGGGCCAATATTTATCCCTCAACCAACATAACAAAAACAGATTATCTGGTCATTATCACATTGCTGTTTGTGGGACCTTGCTGTGCCCTAATTGGCTGCCGCGTTTCCCACATTACAACAGTGGCTCCACTTCAAAAAGTGCTTCATTGGCTGTAAAGAGCTTTGGGACGTCCGGTGGTCGTGAAAGGCGCTATAGAAATGCAAGTCTTTCTTTCTTTTTTCTTTTTCCTCTCGCCCACTGACAGCCAGTATACCTCCTCCCCATCCAGCCAGTGTACCTCCTCTCGCCCACTGTCAGCCAGTATACCTCCTCCCCCTCCAGCCAGTGTACCTCCTCTCGCCCACTGTCAGCCAGTATACCTCCTCCCCCTCCAGCCAGTGTACCTCCTCCCCCTCCAGCCAGTGTACCTCCTCCCCCTCCAGCCAGTGTACCTCCTCCCCCTCCAGCCAGTGTACCTCCTCTCGCCCACTGTCAGCCAGTGTACCACCTCCTCCCCCTCCAGCCAGTGTACCTCCTCTCGCCCACTGTCAGCCAGTGTACCTCCTCCCCCTCCAGCCAGTGTACCTCCTCCCCCTCCAGCCAGTGTACCTCCTCTCGCCCACTGTCAGCCAGTGTACCTCCTCCCCCTCCAGCCAGTGTACCACCTCCTCCCCCTCCAGCCAGTATACCTCCTCCCCCTCCAGCCAGTGTACCTCCTCCCCCTCCAGCCAGTGTACCTCCTCTCGCCCACTGTCAGCCAGTATACCTCCTCCCCCTCCAGCCAGTGTACCACCTCCTCCCCCTCCAGCCAGTATACCTCCTCCCCCTCCAGCCAGTATACCTCCTCCCCCTCCAGCCAGTGTACCTCCTCTCGCCCACTGTCAGCCAGTATACCTCCTCCCACTCCAGCCAGTGTACCTCCTCTCGCCCACTACCAGCCAGTATACCTCCTCCCGCAACAGCCAGTGTACCTCCTCTTGCCCACTACCAGCCAGTATACCGCCTCCCACTCCAGCCAGTGTACCTCCTCTCGCCCACTACCAGCCAGTATACCTCCTCCTGCAACAGCCAGTGTACCTCCTCTCGCCCACTACCAGCCAGTATACCTCTGCCCGCTCACTGTCCTCCGAGTCCTGCTGGAAAGTGAACATCGGTGGAGGTGAGGATAGACTGTGATTCTCCCCATGGTCGACTAGATTTCTGATGGATTGTCCAGACCTTAAATGGTTAAATTCTGAGGGCAGGTTGTATAAAGGTGGCTTGAATCCCCTTGAGTTTAGAAGGTTGAGGGGTGATCGAGGTGTTTAAAATGAAGCCATTGTCTTTGGTCCCTGCCACAAACTCTGTTCCCAAGCCACCGACTCCATCCCTCTCCCTAACATCTGTCTCAGGCTGAACCACACTGTTCGCAACCTTGGTGTCGTATTTGACCCCGAGATGAGCTTCCGACCACATCTCCGCTCCATCACGAAGACCGCCCACTTCCACCTCCGTAATATCACCCGTCTCCACCCCTGCCTCAGCTCATCTGCTGCTGAAACCCTCAGCCAAGCCTTTGTCCCCTCTAGACTTGACTATTCCAATGTTCTCCTGGCCAGCCTCCCATCTTCCACCCTCCGTAAACTTGAACTCATCCAAACCTCGGCTGCCCCGTGTCCTAACTCGCACCAAGTCCCGTTCACCCATCACCCCCTGTGCTCGCTGACCTACATTGGCTCCCGGTCCGGCAACGCCTCAATTTTAGAATTCTCATCCTTGTTTTCAAATCCCTCCCCGGCCTCGCCCCTCCCTACCTCTAATCTCCTTCAGCCCCACAACCCCCCGAGATCTCTGCGCTCCTCCAATTCTGGCCTCTTGCGCATCCCTGATTTCCATCGCTCCACCATTGGTGGTCGTGCCTTCAGCTGTCTGGGCCCCCAAGCTCGGGAATTCCCTCCCTAAACCTCTCCACCTCTCTATCCTCTCTCTTTCCTCCTTTAAGATGCTCCTTAAAACCTACCTCTTTGACAAAGCTTTTGGTCATCTGCCCTAATATCTCCTTATGTGGCTCGGTGTCAAATTTTGTTTGATAATCGCTCATGTGAAGGGCTTTGGGACATTTTACTACATTAAAGGTGCTATAATAGTTGATAATAGAATATGATATGGTAGATAGAGAGAAACTATTTCTCCTGGAGCGGGGGTCCAGAACTTGGGAAACAAAATCTTAAAATTAGAGCCAGGCCGTTCAGGGGTGATGTCAGGAAGCACTTCTTCACACAAAGGGGGATGGAAATCTGGAACTCTCTCCCCCAAAAGGCTGTGGATGCTGGGGGTCAATGGAAACTTTCAAGACTGAGATTGATAGATTTTTGTTGGGTAAGAGTAGGTACAGAACAGCCATGATCACATTGAATGACGGAACAGGCTGGAAGGGCTGAATGGCCTCCTCCTGTTCCTGTGTAACAGGCTCGAGGGGCTGAATGGCTTCCTCCTGTTCCTGTGTAACAGGCTCGAGGGGCTGAATGGGCCTCCTCCTGTTCCTATATTCCACACATGGTAAATGGCGGTGTAGGTGAGCTATCAGACAGTGTCTGATGGAACTGCTTCCAGTGAGAATCAGCGCCTTCAGGAGCGGGAAACAAAAAAAGTAGGAATACAAAAAAAACTTCTAATGTGTTCACACTTCTGCAACCCCTGATAATCCCGGAATCCCGGGGTAAATCCTGGGATAAATGTTTGGATTACCGGGTTCACCTAAGGTTTGTGTAGCTTCTTGTATTCTCCCATCCCAGCGCCGGACTCTTCCTGTGCACATCGGACGGGCGGAGGCGGTTTAGGGTCTTGTGACGCAAAACGGCGTTAGGAAGTGACGGGAGCTAAGCGGGCAGGAAGCAAAGCACGGGTCACTGCTTCCCGAATCAGAGCGGGACACGGAAGCAGACTGGTGTTACTGTGCCAAGCTCGGGATAAAGGGGAGCGTGTCTGATATTACAGCTCATCAGGCAAGCTGTTGAGTAAGAGGGGAGCTCGGGTCATTCTCATTTACTATGAATAGGCTATTGAGACACTGAATGCTTCTGTCTTGTGATTAAGGGCCATTAATACAGCTGTAATGATGGGGCCAGTGTGTTTGATGCTGATAGAGTAGACAGTGAGATGAATACAGCATCAATCAGCCCAGTCCCCGGGTTAAGTATGAAGCTTGCTGGAATGATTATTGTGATTGGCAGCAGATGATAGATAGCGATATACTCAGCCTGCCCTCCTGGGCCTGGCCAAGGTGGCCATCAACAGGTCCAGGCAGCGGGCGGTCGGGGGTCGTTCGGCCCGACTACCTGCCTCTCTTTCGCGGCCACGTTGGCGCCCGGGTGGCCCTGGAGGTGGAGCACGCGGTGTCCGCCGGCACGCTCGAGGCCTCCCACGACCGGTGGGCACCGCAGGGACTGGAGTGCATCATCACCCCCGGAATAGCATTTTAATTTAAGTTAAGTTTTCTTGAATGTTTTTTTAGTTACAGTCTATTTGTTTATTGTTGTCCCCAATAAGAGAACCCTCAGCTTGCAGAGACTGAGCTGGTTCCAAGGACTCGTTGGTGCTGACACCACAATGCGGTTCTGAGGGAACGCTTATCGTCAAGGCACTGCTCCATCGACCTGTTCAGGTGGAATTTGAACATCATCTATCGCTATTTCAATGAGAACATGGAGTTCTCCCAGTGTCTTGGCTGACACAGCTCCCTGAACCAAGAACAGCAGATTATCTGGCCATTCATCTCATTGCTTTTGGTGGGATCCTACTGTGCACCAAATGGCTGCCATATTTGCCGATATAACAGCACTCACTGCAGTCTAATTGATTCCGCGATGAGGTTTGACATGTTATGCTGTGATGCGAGGCTGTGTAAACTGTAAGGATCAGTTCTTATTATACACTAACTGCCACTCACTCAGCCAATCACTGGCTTTCACTCATGGTGACTACATAGAAGATAGGAGCAGGAGTAGGCCATTCGGCCCCTCGAGCCTGCTCTGCCATTTAATGAGATCATGGCTGATCATCCAAATTCAGTACCCTGTCCCTGCTTTCTCCCCATATCCCTTGATCCCTTTAGCCTTAAGAAATATATCTAACTCCTTCTTGAATATATTTAATGAATTGGACTCAACTGCCTTCTGTGGTAGAGAATTCTACAGGTTCACCACTCTCTGGGTGAAGAAATTCCTCCTCATCTCAGTCCTAAATGGCTTACCCCTTATCCTTAGACTGTGACCCCTGGTTCTGGACTCCCCCGCCATCGGGAACATCCTTCCCGCATCTAGTCTGTCTAGTCCTGTTAGAATTTTATAAGTTTCAATGAGATCCCCTCTCATTCTTCTAAACTCTAGCGAATACAAGCCCAATTGTCCCAATCTCTCTTCATACGTCATTCCTGCCATCCCAGGTATCAGTCTGGTGAATCTTCGCTGCACTCCCTCCATGGCAAGAACATCCTTCCTCAGATAAGGCAACCAAAACTGCACACAATACTCAAGGTGTGGTCTCACCAAAGCCCTGTACAACTGCAGCAAGAACTCCTTGCTCCTGTACTCGAATCCTCTCGCTATGAAGGTCAACATACCATTTGCCTTCTTAACCACCTGCTGCACCTGCATGCTTACCTTCAGTGACTGGTGCACAAGGACACCCAGGTCTCGTTGCACTTCCCCTTTTCCGAATCTATTGCCATTCAGATAATAATCTGTCTTCCTGTTTTTGCCACCAAAGTGGATAACCTCGCATTTATCCACATTATACTGCATCTGCCCAATCACCCAACCTGTCCAAATCATACTGGAGTTTCTCTGCATCCTCCTCACAGCACACACGCCCACCCAGCTTTGTGTCGTCTGCAAACTTGGAGATATTACATCTAGTTCCCTCTTCTAGATCATTAATATATATTGTGAATAACTGGGGTCCTAGCACCGATCCCTGCGGTACCCCACTAGTCACTGCCTGCCACTCGGAAAAAGACCCGTTTATTCCAACTCTTTGCTTCCTGTCTGCCAACCAGTTTTCTATCCAAGTCACTACAAACCTGTGTTGGACCTCATTCTCCGTCTCCCTGTCCCTCCTCCCAATCACTGTTAAATCCACTCTCAGCTTCCTAGCTGCAAGAACGTACAACTACTTTCAAATATTTTTTGGTAACTTTTTCAGTACATTAAAGGTGAGAGATGTCATTGCTGGGAACAGAACACTCCCAGGGCAGGTATGGCATGGGTTAGATACAGAGTAACAACAACTTGGATTTATATAGCGCCTTTAACGTAGTAAAACGTCCCAAGGTGCTTCACAGGAGTATTATAAGACAAAATAAATTGACACTGAGCCACATAAGGATAAATTAGGGCAGGTGACCAAAAGCTTGGTCAAAGAGGCAGGTTTTTTAAGGAGCATCTTAAAGGAGGAAAGAGAGGTAGCGAGGCAGAGAGGTTTAGGCAGGGAATTCCAGAGCTTAGGGCCCAGGCAACAGAAGGCACGGCCGCCAAAGGTTGAGCGATTATAATCAGGGATGCTCAAGAGGGCAGAATTAGAGGAGCGCAGATATCTCGAGGGGCTGTGGGGCTGGAGGAGATTACAGAGATAGGAAGGGACGAGGTCATGGAGGGATTTGAAAACAAGGATGAGAATTTTGAAATTAAGGCGTTGCTTAACCGGGAGCCAGTGTAGGTCAGCGAGCACAGGGGTGATGGGTGAACGGGACTCGGTGCGAGTTAGGAAACGGGCAGCCGAGTTTTGGATCACCTCAAGTTTACGTAGGGTGGAATGTGGGAGGCCGGCCAGGAGTGCATTGGAATAGTCAGATCCAGAGGAAACAAAGGCATGGATGAGGGTTTCAGCAGCGGATGAGCTGAGGCCGGGGCGGGGACGGGCGATGTTACGGAGGTGGAAGTAGGCGGTCTTTGTTATGCTGCGGATATGTGGTCGGAAGCTCATTTCAGGGTCAAATATGACACCAAGGTTGGGAACAGTGTGGTTCAGCCTCAGACAGATGTTAGGGAGAGGGATGGAGTCAGTGGTTAGGGAACTGAGTTTGTGGTGGGGACCGAAAACAATGGCTTCGGTCTTCCCAATATTTAATTTGAGAAAATTTCTGTTCATCCAGAACTGGATGTCGGACAAGCAGTCTGACAATTTAGAGACCGTGGAGGGGTCGAGAGAAGTGGTGGTGAGGTAAAGCTGGGTGTCGTCAGCGTACATGTGGAAACTGACGCTGTGTTTTCGGATGATGTCGCCAAGGGGCAACGTGTAGATGAGAAATAGGAGGGGGCCAAGGATAGATCCTTGGGGGACACCAGGTGTAACGATGTGGGAGCGGGAAGAGAAGCCGTTGCAAGTGATTCTCTGGCTACAATTAGATAGATAAGAATGGAACCAGGCGAGTGCTGTCCCACCCAGCTGGACGACGGTGGAGAGGCATTGGAGAAGGATGGAGTGGTCAACCGTGTCAAAGGCTGCAGACAAGTCAAGAAGGACGAGGAGGGATAGTTTACTTTTGTCACAGTCACAAGGATGTCATTTGTGACTTTGATGAGAGTTGTTTCAGTACTGTGGCAAGGGTGGAAACCTGATTGGAGGGATTCAAACATGGAATTGCGGGAAAGATGGACACGGATTTGGGAGGTGACAACGCGTTCAAGGACTTTGGAGAGGAAAGGGATGTTGGAGATGGGGCGGTAGTTTGCAAGGACGGAGGGGTCAAGGGTTGATACGGAGTAAAGCTCCCTCTACACTGTCCCATCAAACACTTGCCTTGGAATGTTTTACTATGTTAAAGGTGCTATGTAAATGCAATTTGTTGAGGCTGCAAGTTGGAGCTTATTTTTTGTCGGGTTCAGCACTGCACTTACTCTCCCGGCCAGCGAGGGAGCTCTGGATCACAGAGTTGAAATCCCCAGGCTGGTTGAGTTGGAGCTGAGACAAGTTTGGCTGCTGTTTGGCTGTTGCTTCTCCTGCCAAGCCAGTGGGTGGGTTATAGACACAGTTATTTTTGCACAAGCTCTCCTGCTGACCCAAAGCAGCCCATTCATCCACAGAAACCAGTGGCTGCTCTGATTCTGGAGGATCCTCACTGGCTCTTTTAACCCATTTCCAAAATCTCGCTGAAAATATTCAATCATTTTTGTTGAAACCTTTCCCTTTGTTTCACAAACACATCAGGCAGCTTGTGTCAGAGTGTGAAAGCATAAGTCCGCTGCTTGAATGGCAGCTCCTTAAAGGGACCGTGTGGGGCCATTCCACTGGTCTTGCCCACAAAAGCAGAAGCAGAACCTCTTCTCTGAAAATAATTCTCCTCCGCTAATTTTCTCCCTCCTCTCCTGAATGTTCTGCCTCAGGTTGGCGTGCGATTCCACGCTCGTGTTTTAGTTCCTCACACCAGTGGCCAACTCCACATCAGAGCGCGGACAATGCTCGCAGGCTATTGAACCAATAGCGCCATCACAGCCCAGCCTGGTCCCATCCCCACCTTCTGGGAGGGTCATGGAGGAGTGGTCAGGAGGGTGATTGGGTGGTCAGGAGGGGGGGGTTGGCTGGTCAGGAGGGTGATTGGGTGGTCAGGAGGGGGGGTTGGGTGGTCAGGAGGGTGATTGGGTGGTCAGGAAGGGGGGTTGGGTGGTCAGGAGGATGATTAGGTCATAAACAGGAGGGGCAAACTTAATTATCTCCCCTTCTTACCCCAAAGGTACTGAGGCCAGTTTAGTGCCTGAGCTGCCGGAGATCAGCTGGTTCAGCTTTACTCTGTATCTAACCCAGGCTGTACCTGCCCTGGGAGTGTTTGATGGGACAGTGTAGAGGGAGCGTTACTCTGTATCTAACCCGTGCTGTACCTGCCCTGGGAGTGTTTGATGGGACAGTGTAGAGGGAGCTTTACTCTGTATCTAACCCGTGCTGCACCTGCCCTGGGAGTGTTTGATGGGACAGTGTAGAGGGAGCTTTACTCTGTATCTAACCTGTGCTGTACCTGCCCTGGGAGTGTTTGATGGGACAGTGTAGAGGGAGCTTTACTCTGTATCTAACGCGTGCTGTACCTGCTCTGGGAGTGTTTGATGGGACAGTGTAGAGGGAGCTTTACTCTGTATCTAACCTGTGCTGTACCTGCCCTTGGAGTGTTTGATGGGGCAGTGTAGAGGGAGCTTTACTCTGTATCTAACCTGTGCTGTACCTGCCCTGGGAGTGTTTGATGGGACAGTGTAGAGGGAGCTTTACTCTGTATCTAACCCGTGCTGTACCTGCCCTTGGAGTGTTTGATGGGGCAGTGTAGAGGGAGCTTTACTCTGTATCTAACCCGTGCTGTACCTGCCCTGGGAGTGTTTGATGGGACAGTGTAGAGGGAGCTTTACTCTGTATCTAACCCGTGCTGTACCTGCCCTGGGAGTGTTTGATGGAGACAGTGTAGAGGGAGCTTTACTCTGTATCAACCCTTGACCCCTCCGTCCTTGCAAACTACCGCCCCATCTCCAACATCCCTTTCCTCTCCAAACACCTTGAACGTGTTGTCGCCTCCCAAATCCGTGCACATCTTTCCCGCAATTCCATGTTTGAATCCCTCCAATCAGGTTTCTGCCCTTGCCACAGTACCGTACTGTGTGGCTTGGCGCTAAGGGTGGCGCATTAACCCACTGTTAGAACGAGCCAATATTTCACTGTCTACTGTGGAGGCAAGGGACGGTGACGGTGAACAGTGCCAGGGACGGTGAACAATGCCAGGGATTCCCAGAGCGGAGGGGGCATTGGAAAGAAATTGAACAAATGGCGGAGATTGCCGAAGTTTGCAGGGGGCGGTGATGTGGCGGAGATTGCCGAAGTTTGCAGGGGGCGGTGATGTGGCGGAGATTGCCGAAGTTTGCAGGGGGCGGTGATGTGGCGGAGATTGCCGAAGTTTGCAGGGGGCGGTGATGTGGCGGAGATTGCCGAAGTTTGCAGGGGGCGGTGATGTGGCGGAGATTGCCGAAGTTATCAGGGGGCGGTGATGTGGCGGAGATTGCCGAAGTTTGCAGGGGGCGGTGTTGTGGCGGAGATTGCCGAAGTTTGCAGGGGGCGGTGATGTGGCGGAGATTGCCGAAGTTTGCAGGGGGCGGTGATGTGGCGGAGATTGCCGAAGTTTGCAGGGGGCGGTGATGTGGCGGAGATTGCCGAAGTTTGCAGGGGGCGGTGTTGTGGCGGAGATTGCCGAAGTTTGCAGGGGGCGGTGATGTGGCGGAGATTGCCGAAGTTTGCAGGGGGCGGTGATGTGGCGGAGATTGCCGAAGTTTGCAGGGGGCGGTGATGTGGCGGAGATTGCCGAAGTTTGCAGGGGGCGGTGATGTGGCGGAGATTGCCGAAGTTTGCAGGGGGCGGTGATGTGGCGGAGATTGCCGAAGTTTGCAGGGGGCGGTGATGTGGCGGAGATTGCCGAGCTTTCTCGGCTCCTCCCACGAACCGAGCGGCCGCCCAGATTGTAGCAAAATGGAAACTGTGGGAGAGAAAGAATAGTAGCGACTCTGAGAGAGAGAAAGAGAGAGGAGAGAGGGAGTGTAATAGACAGAGGGAGAGAGGGAGTGAGTGAGGGCCTGGTTCGGATTTGGGGGTCGGGCTGGCGATGCCCCGGGGAGCGGCACCGCCGGGCGGGTTTGGCTCTGAGCGGATCCCGGACTCGCTACCGCCCGATACAATGTGTCCGACCCGGCGCTGAGAGACCGGGACTGACCCGTGTCCGGAGAGCGGCCGGACAGACTGACCGGGGCGACTGACCGAGAGTCCGAGCGGCCGGAGGGTGTCCGGAGAGAGGCTCCGGTGTCCGGAGTGCGGCTGGGCTTTGACCCCGGGCTGAGGCTGAAGATGGACGCGGGGGGAATGGAGAAGGATTGCAGCGCGCTCGGCGGCCTCTTCCAGACCATCATCAGCGACATGAAGGTGAGCAGAGAGAGGGAAAGGGGAAAAGGAGAGAGAGAGAGAGAGGGAAAGGCGAAAAGGAGAGAGAGAGAGAGAGAGGGAAAGGGGAAAAGGAGAGAGAGAGAGAGAGGGAAAGGCGAAAAGGAGAGAGAGAGAGAGAGAGAGGGGGAAAGGGGAAAAGGAGAGAGAGAGAGAGAGGGGGAAAGGGGAAAAGGAGAAAGAGAGGGAAAGGGGAAAAGGAGAGAGGGAAAGGGGAAAAGGAGAGAGGGAAAGGGGAAAAGGAGAGAG
>CM059435.1:1489828-1517921 GCA_030390025.1 Squalus acanthias | reverse complement strand
CACTAGCTGGGATTGTGAGTTGTGAGGAGGAGGCAATGAGGCTTCAGGGCGATTTAGACAAGTTGAGTGAGTGGGCAAATACATGGCAGATGCAGTATAACGTGGATAAATGTGAAGTTATCCACTTCGGTAGGAAAAACAGGAAGGTAGAGTATTATTTAAATAGTGATAGATTGGGAAATGCTGATGTACAAAGGGACCTGGGTGTCCTTGTACACCAGTCACTGAAAGCAAACATGCAGGTGCAGCAAGCAGTTAGGAAGGCAAATGGTATGTTGGCCTTCATTGCAAGAGAATTTGAGTACAGGAGCAAGGATGTCTTGCTACAGGGCCTTGGTGAGTCCACACCTGGAGTACTGTGTGCAGTTTTGGTCTCCATACTTAATAAAGGATATACTTGCCATAGAGGGAGTGCAGCGAAGGTTCACCAGACTGATTTCTGGGATGGTAGGACTATCGTATGAGGAGAGATTGGGTCGACTAGGCCTGTATTCACTAGAGTTTAGAAGAATGAGAGGGGATCTCATTGAAACGTATAAAATTCTGACAGGCTAGACAGACTGGATGCAGGGAGGATGTTTCCCCTGGCTGGGGGGTCTAGAACGAGGGGTCACAGTCTCAGGATATGGGGTAGGACATTTAGGACTGAGATGAGGAGCAATTTCTTCACTCAGAGGGTGGTGGACCTGTGGAATTCTCTACCACAGAAGGCTGTGGAGGCCAAGTCACTGAATATATTTAAGAAGGAGATAGATAGATTTCTAGACAGAAAAGGCATCAAGGGGTATGGGGAGAGCGGGAATATGGTATTGAGATAGAGGATCAGCCATGATCATATTGAATGGCGGAGCAGGCTCGAAGGGCCGAATGGCCGACTCCTGCTCCTATTTTTCTATGTTTCTATTGGTGCAAGGTTGAGATAAGCTTACACACACGAGGGAGAAAGAACAGGAGGATGTGCTGATAGAGGGGAGGGAGGAGGCTCGTGTGGAGCATAGACCAGTTAGGGCTGGAATGACTTGTTTCTGTGCTGAAGCCTCGACGTAAGTTGACGAACCATAGACCGGGATCAATCAGTAAGTTGCATTTATATAGCGCCTTTTAATGTAGATATCCCAAGGGGTGGGGGGGAGGGCGGTGAATAATGAAGATAAAGGATTGAATGCTGAGCCGTGGTGGGAGAGGAATCATCGAATCGTACAGCCCAGTAGGAGGCCATTCGGCCCATCGAGTCTGCGCCGACTGTAAACTTGGTGCGAGAGATGGGTTGCGAAAGGTGGAGAGAAGTGTGGAGGCAGAGTAGTTTGGAGAGGGAGGGGCTGAGGTGAGCACAGCGAGGGTGTTTCACGGTCACCCACGGATAACGTTCATACTTTGACAACCTGCAGCCTGCTCCACAGTCCGCTAGTTCCTCACTGCGTTAATGCTGGCGATTCCCAGTCACTTTAAATATTGAAGCTCAGTCACTCGTTTAATTGAAGCTCTGAGACGCACAGCTATCAGCTGCGATTCACAAGTGCAGCTTTCAGATACACAATTAATAGGCCAGCAGAGTTTTCAATGTTGATGTGTTGTGAGAGTAGGGATTTGGAGCGGCTTATTGTGAGAGTGTCTATGGGATGTGCTAAATACAGGATAATAGGAGGCTAACGCTGAGATTTGAAGCAGTCATTGAGGGGAGGAATTCCAGTTGGATTTGGTCAGAAACCTCACCGTGAATTATTATCTGGAAAATCTCACCTTGCTCTGTGGTGCATGTTTAACCCTGGATTTGTGCCAGGCAATTGATCTATTTTGGATAAGCCTGACATTCACATTGACACACATCTAAAGATATCTCTTCTGTCGTGCCAATGTCTGGCCAGTCATGTGAGCCTGTCCTCGGACACCGTCTGTCCTCACTCCGAGAATAATGAGGGTTCCATACCTGTCTGTTCCCTGGTTTGAATCCCACCTGAACACAGCTATTAGCTCTGCTTCACCAATGAACGGGGCCTCTCAGCACATACCGTACTTGGCAAAAAGCAAAATTGCCCAGCACTTCTGCAGCTCTCTTTATCCAGTGCCCAGTCACAGTGAGCATTGCTGCCCATCACGTACCACAAACAGCAACAAGCTTCACCAGTTAATCTGTTGGTTAAGGGAGGAATGTTGGCCCGGACACTCCCTGCTCTTCCATGACATCATGACTACCTCTGTATCCATCTGAATGAGCCAGCAGATCTCAGATTTAACGCCTCATCTGAAGGACACAGAATCATAGATTGACACAACACAGAAGGAGAACTCCGACAGTGCAGCACTCCCTCAGTACTGCCCCTCCGACAGTGCAGCACTCCCTCAGTACTGCCCCTCCGACAGTGCAGCACTCCCTCAGTACTGCCCCTCCGACAGTGCAGCACTCCCTCAGTACTGCCCCTCCGACAGTGCAGCACTCCCTCAGTACTGCCCCTCCGACAGTGCAGCACTCCCTCAGTACTGCCCCTCCGACAGTGCGGCGCTCCCTCAGTACTGCCCCTCCGACAGTGCGGCGCTCCCTCAGTACTGCCCCTCCGACAGTGCGGCGCTCCCTCAGTACTGCCCCTCCGACAGTGCGGCACTCCCTCAGTACTGCCCCTCCGACAGTGCGGCGCTCCCTCAGTACTGCCCCTCTGACAGTGCGGCGCTCCCTCAGTACTGCCCCTCCGACAATGCAGCACTCCCTCAGTACTGCCCCTCCGACAGTGCGGCGCTCCCTCAGTACTGCCCCTCCGACAGTGCGGCGCTCCCTCAGTACTGCCCCTCCGACAATGCAGCACTCCCTCAGTACTGCCCCTCCGACAGTGCAGCGCTCCCTCAGTACTGCCCCTCCGACAGTGCAGCACTCCCTCAGTACTGCCCCTCCGACAGTGCGGTGCTCCCTCAGTACTGCCCCTCCGACAGTGCGGCGCTCCCTCAGTACTGCCCCTCCGACAGTGCAGCGCTCCCTCAGTACTGCCCCTCCGACAGTGCGGCGCTCCCTCAGTACTGCCCCTCCGACAGTGCGGCGCTCCCTCAGTACTGCCCCTCCGACAGTGCGGCGCTCCCTCAGTACTGCCCCTCCGACAGTGCGGCGCTCCCTCAGTACTGCCCCTCCCAACAGTGCGGCGCTCCCTCAGTACTGCCCCTCCGACAGTGCGGCGCTCCCTCAGTACTGCCCCTCCGACAGTGCGGCGCTCCCTCAGTCTAACCAAGGTTCTATACAAGTTTACCATAACTTCTCGACTTTTCAATTCTTTCCCTCTAGAAATGAATCTCAGTGCTTTGTTTGCTTTTTTATATCCTTATTAACCTGCACTAGGGTTCTGTTTAGGCTTAGGGTTATCTGGTCATTATCTCATTGCTGTTTGTGGGAGCTTGCTGTGCAGAAATTGGCTGTCACATTTCCCACATTACAACAGTGACCACACTTCACTTGTCCTTAATTGGCTGTAAAGCACATTGTGACTTCTCAAGGTGGTGAAAGGCACGATAGAAATGCACGGTGTCTCTTTATTTTTAGTAACTCTGTATTTCTATGAAATGTATTGTGTGAATTGGGTCAATCTCCACACTTATTTATCCATTTCTGCCTGTACTTGTGTGTAGCATTGTCAGTTGTATAAATGTGATTCTGTTAAAGCTTGTCTGAGAATCTAACTTGTAGTTAAAAGCAGGAGTTTCAAACAGTTGAGTTCTTCAGGACTTTACACAGTTCTGGTCACCATAATACGTTAAAACACCTGAGAATGTACAGAAAAGATTACAAGGATGTTAGCAGAATTGAGAGGAAAGATTGAGGAGACTGGGGTTCGAAGAGAAAGCTAAGAGGAGATCTGATAGAGGAAGTGGTTCAATAGGGTGGACATAGAGAAACTGCTTCAGCTGTGGGTGAGTCCAGAACAAGGGGACATAAATGTAAGATCGTCACAAACTGATCAAATAAAGAATTTAGGAATAATTACTTGACTGGAGTGGTGAGAATGTGGAACTCGCTGCCATATGGCGTGGTTGAAGCAAAGAGCACTGACGCATTTCAGGGGAGGCTTGAAGCTTACACGAGGGGGATGGGGGCAGGGCGGAGCGGGACAGGAAGAAGTCATTCGAGTGGGAGGAAGCTGGTGTGGAGTAGGAACACGGGCATAGACCAGTTGGGCCGAACGGCCTGACTCTGCGCTGTAGACTCAATGTAATTCTTTGGAATTTTCGTGATAGGTTGAGATCTGGAATTGTTGATGAAGCCTGGTGTGATCCGCCGCTAAACCGTTTTACAAAACGACTCACCTCACCAGTAACCAGAAATCAGCCTTTCAAACCAGAGCCTTTTTATATTCCGGTGAAAGGAGGTTTCTCCGTGGTTAATTGATCCACTACAGACTTTGTGATATCTGAACAAAATACTTGACGAATGTTTCCGCTTAATTGTACATAAATATTAGTTGTGTGTGAAACTTGGTCTGTGTGTAACATCTGCCGTTCCAAGGTGAGTTGGGTAATGTGCCACACGATGGTGTTTAATAGTCAGCACATTACTGTCGGGGTTAAGGGCAGAGCATTGAAGGTGCACGGGGTGAGCGGCTTTAGATACGTGAAGACACTGGGACTCTTCCGTAAGAAACATAGGAAATAGGAGCAGGATTCGGCCATTCGGCCCCTCGAGCCTGCTCCGCCATTCAATAAGATCATAGCTGATCTTATAGAATCATAGAATGGTTACTGCACAGAAGGTGGCCATTCAGCCCGTCGAGCCCGTGCCAGCTCTCTGCAAGAGCACTTCAGCTAGTCCCACTCCCCCGCCCTCACCCCGTAGCCCTGCAACTTTTTTTCTTTCAGGTGCTTATCCAATTCCCTTTTGAAAGCCGAGATTGAATCTGCTTCCACCACCCTTTCAGGCAGTCAATTCCAGATCCTAACCATTCACTGCGTAAAAAAGTTTCTCCTCATGTCGCCTTTGGTTCTTTTGCCAATCAAATTAAATCTGTGTCCTCTGGTTCTCGACCCTTCCACCAATGGGAACAGTTTCTCTCTATCTACTCTGTCCAGATCCCTCATGATTTTGAACACCTCTATCAAATCTCCTCTCAATCTTCTCTGCTCTAAGGAGAATAACCCCAGCTTCTCCAGTCTATCCACGTGACTAAAGTCCCTCATCCCTGAAATAATTCTCGTAAATCTTTTCTGCGCCCTTCCTAAAGTGTGGTGCCCAGAATTGGACACAATACTCCAGTTGAGGCCGAACCAGTGTTTTATACAGGTTCATCATAATTTCCACACTTTTGTACTCTGTACCTCTATTCATGAAGCCTTTTTAACTGCTTTCTCAACCTGCCCTGCCACCTTCAACAATTTGTGCACATATACCCTTAGGTCTCTCTGTTTGTGCATCCCCTTTAGAATTTGTACCCTTTAGTTTATATTTCCTCTCCTCATTCTTTCTACCAAAATGTATCACTTCGCATTTTTCTGCGTTAAATTTCACCTGCCACATATCCGCCCATTCCGCCAGCCTGTCTATGTCCTCTTGAAGTCGATCACTCTCCTCCTCACTGTTCACTATACTTCCATCTTCTACCTCAACTCCAATTTCCTGCCCGATCTCCATATCCCTTGATTCCCTTAGAGACCAAAAATCTATCTATTTCAGCCTTGAATATACTCAACAACTGAGCATCCACAGCCCTCTGGGGCAGAGGTTTCCAAAGATTCACAACCCTCTAAGTGAAGAAATTCCTCCTCATCTCAGTCCTAAATGGCCGACCCCTTATCCTGAGACTGAGCCCCCTGGTTCTAGACTCTCCAGCCGGGAACACAGCCTCTCAGCATCTACCCTGTCAATCCCTTTCAGAATCTTGTATGTTTCAATGAGATCACCTCTCATTCTTCTAAACTCCAGAGAGTATAGGCCCAATCTACACAATCTCTCATCATAGGACAAAATTCTCATCCCAGGAATCAATCTGGTGAACCTTCGTTGCACCGCCTCTGAGGCAAGTATATCCTTCCTCAGATAAGGAGACCAAAACTGTGCACAGTACTCCAGGTGTGGTCTCACCAAGGCCCTGTACAATTGTAGCAAGACTTCCTTACTCTTGTACTCCAACCCCCTTGCAATAAAGGCCAACATACCACTTGCCTTCCTAATTCTTGCTGTACCTGCATATTAACTTTCCGTGTACAAGGACACCTAAATATCTCTAAACACCAATATTTAATAATTTCTCACCAGTTAAAAAAATATTCTGTTTTTCTATTCTTCCTATCAAAGTGAATAGCCTCACATTTCCCCACATTATGCTCCATCTGCCACCTTACTGCCCACTCACTTAACCGGTCTATATTTCTTTGCAGGCTCTTTGCATCCTCCTCACAGCTTACTTTCCCACCTAGCTTTGTATCACCAGCAAACCTGGATTCATTACACTCAGTCCCTTCATCTAAGTCATTAATATAGATTGTATATTGGAGCAGAGAAAGGTAAAAGGAAATCGGATAGTGTTGATCAAACTATGAAGAGCTTTGATAAAGTCAATCCGCGCAATCAATGTTACTGGTTCGTGAGTCAGTAACTGGAGGAGAGGAAATAAACTCACCCAAGGAATGATGGGAGGCGTTATGCAGAAGGTTGTCATGACCTGGAATATCCAACCAGGGACAGTGAGGGAAGCAGAATCTGTAAAGCCTTTTAAAAGAGAAGTGGGTAAATATTTAAAGAAGAAAAACTTAAAAGGGGTTGGAGCCAAGGGTGGGGAAAGTGGCTTTGAGCCCAAGATCAGCCATGATCTTATTGAATGGAGGAGCAGGCTCGAGGGGCCAAGTGGCCTATTCCTGCTCCAATTTCTTATGTTCTTATGAAATGTTCTTCTGTTCTTATGAAATGGACTAAGGGGGTTCGGTCTTTCAGAGAGATGCAACGGGTCGAATGGCTTCCTCCTGTGCTGTAAAATTCTACGATTCATAGAGGACATCGGCTTATGGGAACGGCGGTTAAACCATGAGAGAGGAAATGGTTCTGTAATGCGGAGACTTTGGGAGAATGTAAAGCAGGTCCAAGAGGAGCAAGCTCACAGGAAGAGGGTGTTGCAGTGTCGTGCATCAGTCGGATGCGATGTGTCTGTAAATAGCCAATTCTCCACCGTGCAGCATATCCCGTGCAAGGCGTGAGAGTTTGATGCACGGGAGCGTAGCGGTGTTGAGCAGGGAAAACTTCATCTGAAATAAGCACTAAATGTGGGTCAGTTGGTGTCTGGGTGGGATTGTTCTCCCCTCTATTGGAACAGTCAGTCACTGTTGCTAAGTGAACCAGTAAGGAGCAGTTTATGGGATGCTGGCACATTCTCCAGCACTAATGAGTCTCCTGTACACAGGTCTGTACACATAATAAAGCAGATCCCCAGTGGGGTTCGAGAATGTGCTGTTTTGTGCCATGTACAAGATAAAAAGAGCCACTGATTTACAGTGCCAAATCCCATTGCTATTAAATGATACTGTGGAATTTTTACTGGTGCGTTGGGGATTGAGTTGCATGACCCTGTCCATTATTCAGTGAATACAGTAAACGAGTGGCTTTGTATGTCGGTGTATATGTTGAAGAGGAGGAAAGTGAAACACTCTTGTCGTGAATCAGTCCCGTTTCCACCAAGTAAGGTTGTTTGATGTACAGTCGTAGTGTTCGAGCTGGCTTGTTCTAAGTTGTTTTTCTCGAGCTTGCCTGAGGGTCTAGACTGCTGGTGGCACAGAGATCTGCCAGGGGGCAGCAACCTCCAGTACCAGACCCCAAGGACAGGTACCCCACTAGTTACAGCCTGCCAACCTGAAAAAGTCCCGTTTATCCCTACACTCTGTTTACTGTCTGTTAACCAATCCTCTATCCATGCTAGTATATTACCCCCAACCCCATGAACCCTAATTTTGTGTAACAGCCTCTTGTGTGGCACCTTATCGAATACCTTCTAAAAATCAAAATACACCACATGCATTGGTTCCCCCTTATCTACCCTGCTAGTTACAACCTCAAAAAATGAATAAATTTGTCAAACACGATTTCCTTTTCATAAATCCGTGTTGACTCTGCCCAATCATATTATTGTTTTCTAAGTGCCCTGTTACCAGGTCCTTTAATAATAGATTCTAGCATTTTCCCTACTACTGATGTCAGGGTAACTGGTCTGTAGCTCCCCGTTTTCTCTCTCCCTTTCTTAAACAGCGGGGTGCAATTTACCTTCCAATCCACGGGGACCATTCTTGAATCTAGGGAATTTTAGAAGATCTTTTAACTGCCCTGTGAAGTGTTCTAGCAAACCACTCGGTTGTAGAGGGCAACTAAGGTTGGGCAATAAATGCTGCCCTTGCCAGTGATGCTCATGTCCCGAGAATATATATAAAACCATTTCCTTGTTTAGCTTGCTGCATTGAAGCCCTGGTAGATTCCTGTTGCTGGTCATATCTTGTGTACACTTTGTACAAACTATGCGTGTTATCAAATGTTGCGTAACCCCTTCGTTGTTTGGAATCCATTTCTAAAGGAATGCAGAGCTCCGTACGAGTGGGACGCGGTTACACTGGGAACACTGAGCTCCGTACGAGTGGGACACGGTTACACTGGGAACACTGAGCTCCGTACGAGTGGGACACGGTTACACTGGGAACACTAAGCTCCGTACGAGTGGGACACGGTTACACTGGGAACACTGAGCTCCGTACGAGTGGGACACGGTTACACTGGGAACACTGAGCTCCGTACGAGTGGGACGCGGTTACACTGGGAACACTGAGCTCCGTACGAGTGGGACACGGTTACACTGGGAACACTGAGCTCCGTACGAGTGGGACGCGGTTACACTGGGAACACTGAGCTCCGTACGAGTGGGACACGGTTACACTGGGAACACTGAGCTCCGTACGAGTGGGACACGGTTACACTGGGAACACTAAGCTCCGTACGAGTGGGACACGGTTACACTGGGAACACTGAGCTCCGTACGAGTGGGACACGGTTACACTGGGAACACTGAGCTCCGTACGAGTGGGATACGGTTACACTGGGAACACTAAGCTCAGCGAGCTGGAATGTTTGTGAATTGGGAGTCCGAGCCTGGTTTCCTTTCTCCCAGATTCTCTGAGTATAAACAGTTCAACTTTTTCCATTTTAAGCCACTCAGTGTCACTCGGTGAGTTCAATAATTGGTTAGCGTGTCTTTAAAACCGAACGCTCGAATGTTCAGACACAGCTGTTACGGTCAGTGATCCTTCTCAGCGACTCTCAGCTCAATCTGGCTGTGGGAAATGCCGACAATATAGGGATGGGGATTAGGATCCAATTGTTAGTTGGCTCGTGCAGCATTCAGCAGCTGTTCCATGAAAAGCAAACGGTAAATGGCTTTGTGGTTGGGTTAGGGATTACAGGCAGTGTCAGGGTTAGGGATTACAGGCAGTGTCAGGGTTAGGGATTACAGGCAGTGTCAGGGTTAGGGATTACAGGCAGTGTCAGGGTTAGGGATTACAGGCGGTGTCAGGGTTAGGGATTACAGGCGGTGTCAGGGTTAGGGATTACAGGCGGTGTCAGGGTTAGGGATTACAGGCGGTGTCAGGGTTAGGGATTACAGGCGGTGTCAGGGTTAGGTATTACAGGCGGTGTCGGGGTTAGGGATTACAGGCGGTGTCGGGGTTAGGGATTACAGGCGGTGTCGGGGTTAGGGATTACAGGCGGTGTCGGGGTTAGGGATTACAGGCGGTGTCGGGGTTAGGGATTACAGGCGGTGTCGGGGTTAGGGATTACAGGCGGTGTCGGGGTTAGGGATTACAGGCGGTGTCGGGGTTAGGGATTACAGGCGGTGTCGGGGTTAGGGATTACAGGCGGTGTCGGGGTTAGGGATTACAGGCGGTGTCGGGGTTAGGGATTACAGGCGGTGTCGGGGTTAGGGATTACAGGCGGTGTCGGGGTTAGGGATTACAGGCGGTGTCGGGGTTAGGGATTACAGGCGGTGTCGGGGTTAGGGGTTACAGGCGGTGTCGGGGTTAGGGGTTACAGGCGGTGTCGGGGTTAGGGATTACAGGCGGTGTCGGGGTTAGGGATTACAGGCGGTGTCGGGGTTAGGGATTACAGGCGGTGTCGGGGTTAGGGATTACAGGCGGTGTCGGGGTTAGGGATTACAGGCGGTGTCGGGGTTAGGGATTACAGGCGGTGTCGGGGTTAGGGATTACAGGCGGTGTCGGGGTTAGGGATTACAGGCGGTGTCGGGGTTAGGGATTACAGGCGGTGTCGGGTTAGGGATTACAGGCGGTGTCGGGGTTAGGGATTACAGGCGGTGTCGGGGTTAGGGATTACAGGCGGTGTCGGGGTTAGGGATTACAGGCGGTGTCGGGGTTAGGGATTACAGGCGGTGTCGGGGTTAGGGATTACAGGCGGTGTCGGGGTTAGGGATTACAGGCGGTGTCGGGGTTAGGGATTGCAGGCGGTGTCGGGGTTAGGGATTGCAGGCGGTGTCGGGGTTAGGGATTGCAGGCGGTGTCGGGGTTAGGGATTGCAGGCGGTGTCGGGGTTAGGGATTGCAGGCGGTGTCGGGGTTAGGGATTGCAGGCGGTGTCGGGGTTAGGGATTGCAGGCGGTGTCGGGGTTAGGGATTACAGGCGGTGTCGGGGTTAGGGATTACAGGCGGTGTCGGGGTTAGGGATTACAGGCGGTGTCGGGGTTAGGGATTACAGGCGGTGTCGGGGTTAGGGATTACAGGCGGTGTCGGGGTTAGGGATTACAGGCGGTGTCGGGGTTAGGGATTACAGGCGGTGTCGGGGTTAGGGATTACAGGCGGTGTCGGGGTTAGGGATTACAGGCGGTGTCGGGGTTAGGGATTACAGGCGGTGTCGGGGTTAGGGATTACAGGCGGTGTCGGGGTTAGGGATTACAGGCGGTGTCGGGGTTAGGGATTACAGGCGGTGTCGGGGTTAGGGATTACAGGCGGTGTCGGGGTTAGGGATTACAGGCGGTGTCGGGGTTAGGGATTACAGGCGGTGTCGGGGTTAGGGATTACAGGCGGTGTCGGGGTTAGGGATTACAGGCGGTGTCGGGGTTAGGGATTACAGGCGGTGTCGGGGTTAGGGATTACAGGCGGTGTCGGGGTTAGGGATTACAGGCGGTGTCGGGGTTAGGGATTACAGGCGGTGTCGGGGTTAGGGATTACAGGCGGTGTCGGGGTTAGGGATTACAGGCGGTGTCGGGGTTAGGGATTACAGGCGGTGTCGGGGTTAGGGATTACAGGCGGTGTCCGGGTTAGGGATTACAGGCGGTGTCCGGGTTAGGGATTACAGGCGGTGTCCGGGTTTGGGATTACAGGCGGTGTCAGGGTTAGGGATTACAGTCCGTTTTAGGGATTACAGGCAGTGTCAGGGTTTGGGATTACAGGCAGTGTCAGGGTTAGGGATTACAGGCAGTGTCAGGGTTAGGGATTACAGGCAGTGTCAGGGTTAGGGATTACAGGCAGTGTCAGGGTTAGGGATTACAGGCAGTGTCAGGGTTAGGGATTACAGGCAGTGTCAGGGTTAGGGATTACAGGCAGTGTCAGGGTTAGGGATTACAGGCAGTGTCAGGGTTAGGGATTACAGGCAGTGTCAGGGTTAGGGATTACAGGCAGGTCAGGTTAGGGATTACAGGCAGTGTCAGGGTTAGGGATTACAGGCAGTGTCAGGGTTAGGGATTACAGGCAGTGTCAGGGTTAGGGATTACAGGCAGTGTCTGATGTGATACTACAACAACAATAACAACAACTTGTATTTATATAGCGCCTTTAGCGTAGTAAAACGTCCCAAGGCGCTTCACAGGAGTATTAAAAGACAAAAAATTTGACACCGAGCCACATAAGGAGAAATTAGGGCAGGTGACCAAAAGCTTGGTCAAAGAGGTAGGTTTTAAGGAGCGTCTTAAAGGAGGAAAGAGAGGCGGAGAGGTTTAGGGAGGGAATTCCAGAGCTTAGGGCCCAGGCAACAGTAGGCACTACCATCAATGGTTGAGCAATTATAATCAGGGATGCTCAAGAGGGCAGAATTAGAGGAGCGCAGATATCGGGGGGGGGGGGGGGGGGGGGGGGGGGGTTGTGGGGCTGAAGGAGATTACAGAGATAGGAAGGGGCGAGGCCATGGAGGGATTTGAAAACAAGGATGAGAATTTTGAAATCGAGGCGTTGCTTAATTCTCAACAAAAATACATTCCATTGAGAAACAAAAACTCCACGGGAAAAGTGATCCAACCGTGGCTAACTAAAGAAGTTAAGGATAGCATTAGATTGAAAGAAGAAGCTTATAATGTTGCAAAGAATAATAGTAACCCTGAGGATTGGGAGAGTTTCAGAAACCAGCAAAGGTTGACAAAAAAATTGATAAAAAGGGAAAAAATAGAATGAGAGAAAACTAGCAAGAAATATAAAAGCAGATTGTAAGAGTTTCTACAAGTATGTAAAAAGGAAAAGTGTAGCAAAGGTAAACAGTGGTCCCTTAGAGGCTGAGACAGGGGAAATTATTGTGGGGAATAAGGAAATGGCAGAAACGTTAAACAAATATTTTGTATTCACTTTGGTAGGAAGAATAGAAAAACAGAATATTTTTTAAATGGTGAGAAACTTTCAAATGTTGGTATTCAGAGAGATTTGGGTGTCCTCGTGCAAGAAACACATAAAGCTAGCATGCAGGTACAGCAAGCAATAAGGAAGGCAAATGGCATGTTGGCCTTTATTGCAAGGGGGTTGGAGTAGAAGAGTAAGGAAGTCTTGCTACAATTGTACAGGGCCTTGGTGAGACCACACCTGGAGTACTGTGCACAGTTTTGGTCTCCTTATCTAAGGAAGGATATACTTGCCTTGGAGGCGGTGCAACAAAGGTTCACTAGATTGATTCCTGGGATGAGAGGGCTGTCCTATGAGGAGAGATTGTGTAGAATGGGCCTATACTCTCTGGAGTTTAGAAGAATGAGAGGTGATCTCATTGAAACATACAAGATTCTGAAGGGCATTGACAGGGTAGATGCTGAGAGGTTGTTTCCCCTGGCTGGAGTGTCTAGAACTAGGGGGCACAGTCTCAGGATAAGGGGTCGGCCATTTAGGACTGAGATGAGGAGGAATTTCTTCACTCAGAGGGTTGTGAATCTTTGGAATTCTCTGCCCCAGAGGGCTGTGAATGCTGAGGCTTTGATTATATTCAAGGCTGAGATCAATAGATTTTTGGACTCTAGGGGAATCAAGGGATATGGAGATTGGGTGGGAAAGTGGAGTTGAGGTCGATGATCAGCCATGATCTCATTGAATGGCAGAGCAGGCTCGAGGGGCCGTATGGCCTACTCCTGCTCTTACTTCTTATGTTCTTAACCGGGCGCCATTGTCGGTCAGCGAGCACAGGGGTGATGGGTGAACGGGACTCGGTGTGAGTTAGGACCAGGAGCCAATCTAGGTCAGCTGGGGAGCTGCTGAAGGAAAAGCAGGGCTTGATGGCCGGCGCGGACACGATGGGCCGAAGGGCCTCTTTCTGTGCTGTATGACTCTAACTGGAGTATTGCGTCCAGTTCTGGTCACCACACTTTAGGAAGGATGTGAAGGCCCTTGAGAGGGTGCAGAGGAGATTTACCAGAATGGTTCCGGGGATGGGGGATCTTAGCCACCTGGTTCACTAATGTCCTTTAGGGAAGGAAATCTGCTGCCCTTGCCTGGTCTGGCATGTATGTGACTCCAGACCCACAGCAATGTGGTTGACTCTTAACTGCCCCTGAAATGGCCCAGCAAGTCACTCAGTTGTAACAAACCGCTACGAGAGACAATAAGAATTAAACCGGTCGAACCACCGACCTTGGCACCGGCTTCGGACACAACAACGGCACACCCAGCCCAGTCGACCCTGCAAAGTTCTCCTCACCAACTTCTTGGGGACTTGTGCCAAAATTGGGAGAGCTGTCCCACAGACTAGTCAAGCAACAGCCTGACATAGTCATACTCACAGAATCATACCTTTCAGCCAATGTCCCAAACTCCTCCATCACCATCCTGGGTATGTCCTGTCCCACCAGGGGTGGTGGCACATTGGTATACAGTCGGGAAGGAGTGGCCC
This sequence comes from Squalus acanthias, assembly GCA_030390025.1. Classification (NCBI taxonomy): domain Eukaryota; kingdom Metazoa; phylum Chordata; class Chondrichthyes; order Squaliformes; family Squalidae; genus Squalus; species Squalus acanthias. The sequence continues at coordinate 1,503,845 of CM059435.1, read as the reverse complement.
TGGGAGTCCTCAACATTGACTCCGGACCCCATGGGCAAGGAAACCTCTGGCTGATTTTTTTTTTTATTCGTTCATGGGATGTGGGCGTCGTTGGCAAGGCCAGTATTTATTGCCCATTCCTATTTGCCCTTGAGAAGGTGGTGGTGAATCTAACCACCTCCCCTTGACTTTCAACAGCATTACCATCGTGGAATCCCCCACCATCAACATCCTGGGGGTCACCATTGACCAGAAACTTAACTGGACCAGCCACAACAATAATGTGGCAACAAGAGCAGGTCAGAGGCTGTGTATTCTGCGGCGAGTGTCTCACCTCCTGACTCCCCAAAGCCTTTCCACCATCTACAAGGCACAAGTAAGGAGTGTGATGGAATACTCTTCACTTGCCTGGATGAGTGCAGCTCCAATAACACTCAAAAAGCTCGACACCATCCAGGACAAAGCAGCCCGCTTGATTGGCACCCCATCCCCAAACTTAAACATTCACTCCCTCCACCACTGGCGTACCGTGGCTGCAGTGTGTATCATCTACAAGATGCACTGCAGCAACTCGCCAAGGCTTCTTCGGCAGCACCTCCCAAACCCGCGACCTCCACCAGCTAGAAGGACAAGGGCAGCAGGCGCATGGGAACACCACCACCTCCAAGTTCCCCTCCAAGTCACACACCATCCTGACTTAGAAGTTTATCGCCGATCCTTCATCGTCGCTGGGTCAAAATCCTGGAACTACCTCCCTAACAGCACTGTGGGAGCACCTTCACCACACAGACTGCAGCGGTTCAAGAAGGCGGCTCACCACCACCTTCTCAAGGGCAATTAGGGATGGGCAATAAATGCTGGCATTGCCAGCGACACCCAGATCCTAGGAACAAATTTTTAAAAAGGAACCATTTCTCAATCCTGCCGCGTTCCTAATCTCAGCCAAGGTGGTGGTGAATCCAAAAAAAAAAGAAAGCTTTCTCACGCCACCAAAACCAGTCCGAGAGATTTTCACGATGAATAATTTCAGGTTCAGTCCTTCACCAACAACATTACACAAATACCAGTTGCGTAAAAGACCGATGAGCTGTTCTTTGTTAGTTATGATTGAAAGAATGTTGGCCGGACGCCTCTCTGCTCCTCTTCAATCTTTCCTGTCACTGGATCTTTAATCTCCCTCTGAATGGATGTGTGGGACCTTGGCTTAACATCTCGACAACTGCAATGTCTATTTGTAGAATGCCTTTGTTGTAGAAAATGGCCCAAAGCTAATGAAGGAGATATTCGGAGAGGTGACCAAAAGCTGGGTCAAAGAGGTGAGTTTTAAGGAGAGTTTTGAAGGAGGAGAGAGAGGTGGAGGGGTCTAGGGAGGGAATCCCAGAGTGTGATGCTTATATGGCTGAAAGCTCGGCTGCCAATGGTGGGTGAAGGGGAGAGTGGACAAGAGGACAGAGTCGGAGGAACAGGGTTGTAGGGGGGAGGTTTGTAGGACTGGAGAAGGTTACAGAGATAGGGAGGGGGCGAGGCCATTAAGGGCTTTAAACATGAGGATAAGAATATTAAATTGGAGGCATTGGGGGACCGGGAGCTAATGTAGGTCAGCGAGCACAGGGGTGATAGGTGAACGGGACCTGGTGTGAGTCAGGACACGGGCAGCAGAGTTTTGGATGAGCTGACGTTTACGGAGGGTGGAAGATGGGAGGCCGGCCAGGAGAGCAGTGGAATGGTGGCGTCTGGTGGTACAGATTGAATATCATCGGTCACCGTGGCTGAGGGGAAGCGTGTGCTGTTTATGGAGGGAGTCGGCTAGAGCTAAAATAACACGGTCCACGGATGGATATGTTTCCAGAGTTATTGATCACCGTTGAGAAGCATCAGCTTCCTTCAGGTGATTAACTGGATGGTGTGGAGCCCGAGATCGGACAAGGTCTGGGCAGGAGCAGACTTGCTGAGTCGATGGGTTTTCCCCTCTACATTCTTCAGGCTCTTGGGTAAGTGGGTGGGGGGGGGGTGGCGGGGGAGAGGAATAATTGGATAAACGGGAAAGTACTTATTTTGTTAAATAAAACTTTCACCACAACCAGAGCTGTAAAGCTGAGGGGTGACCTGATAAAGGTCTTTAAGATTATGAAGGGGTTCGATAAGGTAGACTTAAAGAAGATGTTTCCACTTATGGGAGATCAAAACTAGGAGCCATCAATATAAGAGAGTCACGAATAAATCCATTAAGGAATTCAGGAGAAACTTCTTTACCCAGAGAGTGGTGAGAATGTGGAACTCGCTACCACAGGGAGTGGTTGAGGTGAATAGTATCGATACATTTAAGGGGAAGCTGGATAAACACATGAGGGAGAAAGGAATAGAAGGATATGGTGATAGGGTGAGATGAAGAGGGTGGGAGGAGGCTCGTGTGGAGCAGAAACACCGGCATGGAGCAGTTGGGCCGAATGGCCTGTTTCTGTGCTGTAAATACTGTGTTAAGGACATGAAGAACCAGTGAGTGTTGAATTGTCACAGAACATCTTCAAGAAAATTTATTTTGCCTTTCACTTTGTTATGCTTAACCCGATCTTTTTTTCTCTTTCCTCAGTTTTGGGCCAAGTCGTCACCAGAAAAAGTGTCTGCGATAAGTCAGCACGGCTTCAGCTGGAACAGCTCCATTGCTGCCCCTCCATGATGCCATTGCTGGAAGACAGGGTGCTGCCCAAGGATGGGTCGCTGACGGTCCCTGTCCTTGTCGTAGGTACGTTCATGTTGTGTGTGGAGAGGGATTAACCCGGGCGTCACTGGGACTGCGATTACTCCCACTGGGCTCCAGATAAATGTACAGCCAGTGCGCGAGTGAGCAGTGCCAGGCCACATCCCCTGTACACGCTGGGGTCTTTAAGCCTTGTATTCTTGCCAACCCGAGACTGAGTTGTTTAGCTGCATTAAGTGAGGCAGAGCCCTGACGAGAGAGAGCGAGAGAGAGTGCCCTCCCCCCATGGAGAGAGAGCGAGAGGGAGAGGGAGAGCGAAAGAGAGCGCCCCCCCCCCCCCCCATGGATAGAGAGGGGGGGAGAGGGGGGGAGAGAGAGAGAGAGCCCCCCCATGGAGAGAGAGAGAGAGAGAGAGAGGGGGGGAGAGAGAGAGAGAGCCCCCCCCCATGGAGAGAGAGAGAGAGGGGGGGGGGGGGGGGGGGGGGGGGGGGGGGAGAGAGAGAGAGAGAGAGACCCCCCCCATGGAGAGCGAGTGAGAGAGGGAGCCCCCCCCCATGGAGAGCGAGTGAGAGAGGGAGCCCCCCCCCATGGAGAGAGAGAGAGAGCCCCCCCCCCCCCACCATGGATAGGGAGAGAGAGGGAGAGAGAGAGAGACCCCCCAGAGAGAGAGAGAGAGAGAGAGACCCCCCATGGAGAGGGAGAGAGAGAGAGGGGGAGAGAGAGAGAGAGCCCCCCCCCCCATGGAGAGAGAGAGAGAGAGAGAGCCCCCCCCCATGGAGAGAGAGAGAGAGAGAGCCCCCCCCATGGAGAGAGAGAGAGAGAGAGAGCCCCCCCCCCATGGATAGAGAGAGAGAGAGAGGGAGCCCCCCCCCCATGGAGAGAGAGAGAGAGAGAGCCCCCCCCATGGAGAGAGAGAGAGAGAGAGAGCCCCCCCCCCCATGGATAGAGAGAGAGAGAGAGGGAGCCCCCCCCACCATGGATAGAGAGAGAGCGGGAGGGAGAGAGGGAGGGAGAGAGAGAGCCCCCCCCCCCATGGAGAGAGCGAGAGAGAGAGAGAGAGAGAGCCCCCCCCATGGAGAGAGCGAGAGAGAGAGAGAGAGAGAGCCCCCCCCCATGGAGAGAGCGAGAGAGAGAGACCCCCCATGGAGAGAGAGAGAGAGAGACCCCCCAGAGAGAGAGAGAGACCCCCCAGGGAGAGAGAGAGAGAGACCCCCCCCCATAGAGAGAGAGAGAGAGACCCCCCCCCCCATGGAGAGAGAGAGGGAGAGAGAGAGAGGGGGAGAGAGAGAGAGAGAGAGCCCCCCCATGGAGAGAGAGTGAGAGAGAGAGAGCCTCCCCCCATAGAGAGAGAGAGAGAGAGAGAGAGAGCCCCCCCCCCACCCATGGGGAGAGAGAGTGAGAGAGAGCCCCCCCCCCATGGATAGTGAGAGAGAGAGAGAGAGCCCCCCCTCATGGAGAGAGAGAGAGAGAGAGAGAGAGAGCCCCCCCCCCATGGGGAGAGAGAGAGAGAGAGAGAGAGCCCCCCCATGGGGAGAGAGAGAGAGAGCCCCCCCCCATGGGGAGAGAGAGAGAGAGAGAGAGAGAGAGAGAGAGCCCCCCCCCCCCCATGGAGAGAGAGAGAGAGAGCCCCCCCCATGGGGAGAGAGAGAGAGAGAGAGAGAGAGAGAGAGAGCCCCCGAGAGAGAGAGAGAGAGCCCCCCCCATGGAGAGAGAGAGTGAGAGAGAGAGAGAGAGAGAGCCCCCCCCATAGAGAGAGAGAGAGAGAGAGAGAGAGAGAGAGAGACCCCCCCCCCCGAGAGAGAGAGAGAGAGCGCCCCCCCCATGGAGAGAGAGAGTGAGAGAGAGAGAGCCCCCCCCATGGAGAGAGAGAGTGAGAGAGAGAGAGAGAGAGAGAGAGAGCCCCCCACCCCATGGATAGAGAGAGAGAGAGAGCGAGCCCCCCCCCCCAGAGAGAGAGTGAGAGCGAGAGAGAGAGGGAGAGAGAGAGAGAGACCCCCCCCCCCCAGTGGGGAGAGACACTGCAGGGAGTAGGAGCGAGCCTTTTGACTTGGGTTGGAAGTTGGTCGGGAGGTAGGTGACCGAGAGTGGGGGTAAAGGGTTAGGGTCTCTGGTTGCTGTGATGTGACGAGTGGAGTCCCCCACGGATCTGTACTGGGGCCTCAGCTTTTCATCATGTTTATTAATGACTTAGATGAAGAAATAGAGAGCCATATATCCAAGTTTGGTGACACTAAGTTAGGAGGAACTGTAGGTGCAGATGGGAGCAGGAGGTTGCGATTGGATGGATTCAGTGAGCGGGCAAAACTGTGGCAGATGGAGTTGAGTGTGGGAAAGTGTGAGGTCACCCACTGTGCACCAAGACCGGTAAATCAGAATATTTTCTAATGGTGATAAACTAGGACTGTGGCGAAGCAGAGAGACTCCGGAGTCCAATTACACGAATCATTTCAAACGCTATCTTGCCGCTCCCGCACTGTTACCTCGAGTCCCCCAAGGGGCTGAATGGTCTCCTCCTGTTCCTATGATTGTGGAGCCCTGAACTATGCAAACAAATGTTATTTGTCCTTCAGGAAATGGCCCCTCTGGGATTTGCCTGTCCTACCTGCTGTCTGGATACAGGCCCTATCTGTCTCCTGGAGCAAGTCACCCAAACCCAATTCTACAGCGCAAGCTGGAAGAGAACCGTCACCTGTCGATCGTTGACCAGGTAATGTTGACACCTGTACCTGCTCTCAAAGTGCCCAGTTAAAAGTACAACCGAACTCCGTCTCAATCCAGTTCCTGGTGGTCAGTGAAACATCACTACACTGCCCCTAATTCAGCAACTAGCTGGCATCAAATTGGCAGAATCATAGAATCATAGAAAGTTACAGCACGGCAGGAGGCCATTTCGGCCCATCGTGTCCGCGCCGGCCAACAAAGAGCTATCCAGCCTAATCCCACTTCCCTGCCCTGCAGGTTAGAGCATCCCAAGTGCACATCCAAGTACTTTTTAAATGTGGTTAGGGTTCCTGCCTCTACCACCCTTTCAGGCAGTGAGTTCCAGACCCCCACAACCCTCTGGGTGAAGAAATTTCCCCGCAAATCCCCTCTAAACCTTCCACCAATTACTTTAAATCTGTGCCCCCTGGTTTTTGACCCCTCTGCTAAAGGAAATAGGTCCTTTTTATCCACTTTATCTAGGCCCCTCATAATTTTATACACCTCAATAAGGTCTCCCCTCAGCCTCCTCTGTTCCAAGAAAAACAGACCCAGCCTATCCAGTCTTTCCTCATAGCTAAGATTCTCTACTCCCGGCAACATCCTTGTAAATCTCCTCTGTACCCTCTCTAGTGCAATCACATCTTTCCTGTAATGTGGTGACCAGAACTGCACGCAGTACTCTAGCTGAGGCCTAACTAGTGTTTTATACAGTTGAAGCATAACCCCTCCTGCTCTTGTATTCTATGCTACGGCTAATAAAGGCGCGCATTCCATATGCCTTCTTAACCACCTTATCTACCTGGCCTGCTACCTTCAGGGATCTGTGGACATGCACTCCAAGGTCCCTTTGTTCCTCTACACTACTCAGTGTCCTACCATTTAATGTGTATTCCCTTTCCTTGTTAGCCCTTCCCAAATGCATTACCTCACACTTCTCCGGATTGAATTCCATTTGCCACTGTTCTGCCCACCTGACCAATTTATTGATATCTTCCTGCAGTCTACAGCTTCCTTCTTCAGTATCAACCACACAGCCGATTTTAGTATCATCTGCAAACTTCTTAATCATACCCCCTATATTCAAGTCTAGATCATTGATATATACCACAAAAAGCAGGGGACCCAGTACTGAGCCCTGCGGAACCCCACTGGAAACAGCCTTCCAGTCACAAAAACACCTATCAACCATTACCCTCTGCTTCCTGCCTCCGAGCCAGTTTTGAATCCAACTTGACACTTTGCTCTGGATCCCATGGGCTTTTAACTTCGTGACCAGTCTGCCATGTGGAACCTTATCAAAAGCCTTGCTAAAGTCCATATACACTACATCAAACGCACTACCCTCATCTACCCTCCTTGTTACCTCCTCAAAAAATTCAATCAAGTTTGTCAGACACGACCTTCCCTTAACAAATCTGTGCTGACTATCCTTGATGAATCCATGTCTTTCTAAATGAAGATTTATCCTGTCCTTCAGAATTCTTTCCAATAATTTTCCCACCACCGAGGTTAGGCTGACTGGCCTGTAATTACTCGGTCTATCCTTTTCTTCCTTTTTAAACAAGGGTACCACATTAACAGTCCTCCGGCACCACACCTGAAGTCAGAGAGGATTGGAAAATGATGGTCAGGGCCTCTGCTATTTCCTCTTTTGCTTCACTTAACAGCCTGGGATACATTTCATCCGGGCCTGGGGATTTATCCACTTTTAAAGCTGCTAAACCCCTTAATACTTCCTCCCTCTCTGTTTATTTCATCTAATATTTCACACTCCTCTTCCCTGATAGTAATGTCTGTTTCGCCCCTCTCCTTTGTGAAAACAGACGCAAAGTATTCATTAAGAACCCTACCGACGTCTCCCGCCTCCACACACACATTACCCTCATGATCTCTAATAGGCCCTACCCTTTCTTTAGTTATCCTCTTACTCTTAATATATTTATAAAACATCTTTGGATTTTCCTTGATTTTACTTGCCAAGAATATTTCATGCTCTCTCTTTGCTTTCCTAATAGCCTTTTTAATTGCACCTCTGCACTTTCTGTACTCCTCTAAAGATTCTGGAGTATTTAGCCCTCGGTATCTGTCATACGCCTGCCTTTTTTTCTTTATCCTACCCTGTATGTCCCTAGACATCCAGGGGGCTCTAGATTTGTTAGTCCCACCTTTTTTCTTTAAGGGCACATATTTGGTCTGAACCCTCCGGATCTCCTCCTTGAATGCCTCCCACTGCTCTGACACTGATTTACCTTCAAGTAGCTGTTCCAGTCCACTATGGTTAAATCCCCTCTGAGCTTAGCAAAATTTGCTTTTCCCCAATTTAGAATTTTTATTCCTGGTCTATCCTTGTCCTTTTCCATAATTACCTTAAATCTAACTGAATTATGGTCACTAGCACCAAAATGCTCCCCCACCGATACGCCTTCTACCTGCCCAGCTTCATTCCCTAAAACTAAGTCCAGAACCTTGTTGAGCTTGCTACATACTGGCTAAAAAAGTTCTCCTGGATGCATTTTAGGAATTCCGCACCCTCTATACTCTTCACACTAATTTTATCCCAGTTAATATTGGGGTAGTTGAAATCCCCTACTATTACTGCCCTATAGTTTTTGCACTTCTCAGAAATTTGTCTACATATTTGTTCTTCTATCTCCCTCTCACTGTTTGGGGGTCTGTAGTACACTCCCAGCAGTGTGATCGCCCCTTTTTTGTTTTTCAATTCGACACATATGGCCTCGCTTGATGATCCCGCCAACATATCATCCCTCCTCACAGCTGTAATAGTTTCTTTAATCAATACCGCGACCCCCCCCCCCCGCCTCCCTTTTTACCTCCCTCTCTATCCCGTCTGAAAATCCTGTAACCAGGAATGTTGAGCTGCCATACCTGCCCCTCTTTCAGCCACGTCTCTGTAATAGCTATAATATCATAGTCCCAAGTACAGGAAACTCTTTATTAACCGGCACCCAAATATCCGGAAATCTCTCTTAACCGGCAAAATTCTTGAGTAGGTAACAGGGTTTTCCTTCATCTCTCGTTTAAAATTAACTTTAAAAAAACCCCGAGGCGTTTGCCTTGTATCGGAGCGTGTAGATTGGGAGGGGAATGTGCAGCCCGGGTAGGCAGCGGACACGACAGATGGTCAGCTGGCGGTCCCCGGGGAGACGGAGCTCCGAATGCAGGCGCATGTCAATGTGTACGGGGCTCTCGTACGTTGGGAGATATAACTCTCCATTATCCGGACTTTTTGATTAACCGGCACCACGTCGGTCCCGTCGGTGCCGGTTAATAAAGAGTTTCCTGTATCTACCTGTGCCCTCAGCTCATCTGCCTTGTTCGCTATAGTACAAACCAATTCGCCGAGAGAGGCTCGTGGGGAAAATTGGGAAGAGTCTTTGGGGTGCTCTCCCAAGGGTGGGGCAGAGTAGAAGGAGGGAGACTGGGGAGCGCTGGATATCTGAAATGGGGAGCGCTCCATTCCCAACTCGACACTCCCTCACCTTCAAAAGTAAAACCAAACACCTAGTATTTTAAAAAGAGCTCCCTTGATTGGTCATTCTAACCGATGCAGTGAGTGACTCAGACACACCCACCAGGAATGTCCCGGCCTCAGTCACTGGTCTGTTCTGACCCGGCCAGCTGAGGCTGGAGTGAATACCACACGATTGGCATTGGAGCCATTGAGTTTAGGAGGAAAGTCTGCCGGGGTTCCTACTCCTGCTCGTTGCACAGACTAGGCTCGCGTTCCCTCGAGTATAGATGATTAAAGGGTGATATAATCGAGGTGTTTAAGATGATTAAAGGATTTGATCGGGTAGAGAGAGAGAAACTATTTCCTCTGGTGGGGGAGCCCAGAGCAAGGGGACATAACCTCAAAATTAGAGCCTGGCCGTTCAGGGGTGATGTCAGGAAGCACTTCCTCACACAAAGGGTGGTGGAAATCTGGAACTCTCTCCCCAAAAAGCTGTTGAGGCTGGGGGTCAATTGGAAATTTCAAACCTGAGATTGATAGATTTTTGTTGGGTAAAGGTATTAAAGGTTACGGAACCAAGGTGGGTAAATGGAGTTAAGATACAGATCAGCCATGATCGAATTGAATGGCGGAACAGGCTCGAGGGGCTGAATGGCCTCCTCCTGTTCCTCTGTTGCCCATTGACTGCTGGAGATCCATGTGTGGATATTGGGTGAATGGTTTACCGATTCTCACTGACAAAGGTTTGTGTGTGAACACTGAGATTGGGAGAGGATACGTGGAACTTTATCCCAGCAAGGATTCAATACCTTCAGGTGCAGAGGAGAGAATCTGGTAGCAAAACGAGAGATACTGTATCTGGGAACCTGTCAAATAGAGAAGTGGCTGTCTAGCGAGCGGGTTAACATAGAAACATAGAAACATAGAATCTAGGAGCAGGAGTAGGCCATTCGGCCCGTCGAGCCTGCTCCGCCATTCAATACGATCATGGCTGATCATCCAAATCCAGTACCCTGTCCCTGCTTTAATCCCCACAGTACACATATCCCACCCTACCCCCGTAACCCCACGTATTTAATTCCCCTTAACATATCCCATCCGATCCCCATAACCCCACATATTTAATCCCCCCTAACACTAAGGGTCAATTTATCATAGCCAAATCAACCTAACCCACACATTTTTGGGTTGAAGATTCTGTTGCCTTGGTTACTTGTCAATGAAGTCTGCACGCTGCACTCCAATTGTTGGGACTTCCCAACGGTCTGTCGAGAGAGCCTGTGGTGTGAGCGGCCAGAGGCTGACGACGAGGCTCCTTGTTTTGTTTGTCCTCCTGGGGTTGGTGAAGACTCCCAGGACCCGAGTCTCTCTCCATTCTCCACACCACAAGCCTTGCTCCAGGACTGTATTCTAGTCGTGTAATCAAACAGTCGGCACTGCACCTTGCTGGTTTTAGTTTATCAGCCGTTGCTGCAACTTGGAATTATTGGCAGTCGGATTGTGGATTGTTTTTTAATGTTTATAGTGATCTGATTCAGGATTCCTCCCCCCCAAACCTCTGAGTCTTGTGGAAATGCAGCAACCCCATAAAGCAAGTGAAACCTTGGTTTAAATTGGAATCTTTATACAACGTTGTAAATTTCTGTTTTGTGCCGTAGATTTTGGGTTGTTTTTTATGGTGTAATTAGTGAACAAACCGTGTCGGGATAATTCCCGGATTTCCAGCTTTATTCATCCATTTCTGACAATGCATCGCACACTGAGCACTGAAGAGGATTCTCTCCAACAATCAGCTGCTCTCAACACACAATCCAAAATCTAATCACGGCACCAGCCAAAGTTCATCCAGTTTCCATAATTTAAAGGGAGCCGGAATCAAATCCAACTTTGAGGAGTTCCTCCCACCCCGTGAGGAGTGACTTGCAATGTTTGCGGTAGCGAGCATGTGAACGCACCAGCTTAACAAAGAAGCTGATTATAAACCAGCCAGTAAATGCTGAGATTACAATCTGATCGTGTTCGGAAGCTTGGCAGCTCCCTGGGTCCCGTTCTGAGAGTACATCCTGGGAATGATCTAAATGCCCAGTTTTTTAATTGCTGCATTTCCCCACCCGCCCACCTCTTTCCCCCCCCACCGCCCGCCCACCCACCCACCTCTTTCACCCCCCGCCCACCTCTCCCCCCCCCCCGCCCGCCTGCCCACCTCTCCCCCCACCCCCCCCCCCCCGCCCACCCCCCGCCCACCCACCCACCTCTCCCCCCACCCCCCGCCCACCTCTCCCCCCCCGTCCGCCCGCCCACCCAACTCTCCCCCCCCCGCCCGCCCACCTCTCCCCCCCCCCCCCCCCGCCCGCCCACCTCTCCCCCCCCCCCCCCCCCCCGCCCGCCCACCTCTCCCCCCCCCCCCCCCCCCCCCGCCTGCCCACCTCTCCCCCCCCCCCACCCCCCGCCCACCTCTCCCCCCCCCCCCCACCCGCCCACCTCTCCCCCCCCCCCACCCGCCCACCTCTTCCCCACCCGCCCACCTCTTCCCCCCCCCCCGCCCGCCCACCTCTCCCCCCGCCCACCCACCTCTTTCCACCCCCCCCCCCCCCCCCCGCCCGCCCGCCCACCCACCTCTCCCGAGTTGATTTTGATGCGGAGATGCCGGTGTTGGACTGGGGTGGACAAAAATGAGAAGTCGCACAACACCAGGTTATAGTCCAACAGCTTTATTTGAAATCACAAGCTTTCGGAGCGCTGCTCCTTCGTCAGGTGAAGTGACTTCACCTGACGAAGGAGCAGCGCTCCGAAAGCTCGTGATTTCAAATAAAACTGTTGGACTATAACCTGGTGTTGTGCGACTTCTCATAGTTGATTTTGGACTGAGCAAAGCGGAGTTAGGTGGGGAGTTTGTCTTGTGGATGTGGGGGACGGCTGTGGTTCTGGTGCAATGTACAGTTTGTAATCCTCTTTTTAAGGCTCCCTTTTAAGCCAAGTTTTACATGGGATACTGTGGGTGTTTTTGTGAGATTATTTAGAGGCAAACTCCCTTCAGCAGCACCTCCCAAACCCGCGACCTCTTCCACCTAGAAGGACAAGGGCAGCAGGCGAGTGGGAACACCACCTCCAAGTTCCCCTCCAAGTCACACACCATCCTGACTTGGAAATATATCGCTGTTCCTTCATCGTCGCTGGGTCAAAATCCTGGAACTCCCTCCCTAACAGCACTGTGGGAGCACCTTCACCACACGGACTGCAGCGGTTCAAGAAGGCAGCTCACCACCACCATCTCAAGGGCAATTAGGGATGGGCAATAAATGCTGGCCTTGCCAGCGATGCCCACATCCCAGGAAAGAATGTTTTTAAAAACCTACGATAGATCGGGGAACGTTTTTAGTAGCTGATGCATTTTAAATAGGGAGTGTTGTGTGTGATTTGCAGGACAGCCTCGACATGTGGAGAGTAGTTTGGGGTATGTGGTGTAGTTAATACTCTGTGTTGCTGCAGTGCAGCCAGCCTGGGGTCTGTGGCAGGCCCCTCGTTTTAACCTCTTGTCTCTACAGAGCAGCGGGGCAGATTTTCTCATCACTGAACTTTCCCCTTCAGTCAGGGAATGTCTGGCTGGAGACGGGTAAAGTGATAAATGCAGCAGTGGAGCGATGGCTGACCTGTGACCCTCCTCATACACACCTGCTTTTGTGATGGTGCCAATGATCTGGACCAGACCCTCGGTGTGAATTGCTCCAGGGAGGAGCTGCCCATTAAACCGTGTGCTCACCAGATGTCACTGCCAGTCTCTGGGACAGGGGGCTCTTCAGTAACACGGAAACCTGTTCAAGTTGCTCTTGAAATGCTGACTCACTGCCGGCGTGAAGATTGCAGAATGATAACTCATCACATGCTATGTTAACTGCCCTCAGGACCTGGAGTATCTCTCTGAAGGGTTAGAGGGACGGTCGTCCAATCCAGTGGCCGTGCTCTTTGACACACTCCTCCTGCCCGATGGCGATTATGGTCTGGATCACGCTTTGCCCTTGTGTTGGAGACTGGAGACTTGGCAGAGTATATCGCACCTCGTCTTGGGCACGGGATCACCGGGAGGATCCTGGCATGTAAGTGGCGGTTACCCGGGATCAGTGCGAGTTATTATTAATTTATTCTGCACTCGAAAGGTTAACCCAGGGCGAGGGGAGGGACGCATTTCTGGAGGAAATTTGAATTTATGATTTGCATCCTGGTGCATGTGCTCCGACAGCGCTGGAAACCCTACATTACAGGGCAGTGGGTCGTGAAGCGGGTCTGTGCCCACCTCCGAGAGGCAGGCAACCTCATTAAAATATTTAAATCAGGCTCGCACAGTGCGGTTGGGAGCCTGATTTAAATTTATCGCTGGCCAGGTTTCCCAGGGCTCAGGACAGCCAGCAGTGAAATGGGGACGGGAGCTGCCGGATAAGCAAGTTCGTGCTTTTTACAGGAAAGCTCGTGAGGCAGGAGGAGTGGGAGTGCTTCCCCCGGAATCCCGAAAAAACCTTCTGCCGATCGCAGCCTTGGCAGATACCCCCCCTCCCTCCCCAATCCCTCCCTCCCCGCGATCTCCCTCCCTTCCTCCCTCCCTCCCCAATCCCTCCCTCCCTCCCCAATCCCTCCCTCCCTCCCCAATCCCTCCCTCCCTCCCCAATCCCTCCCTCCCTCCCCGCGATCTCCTCCCTCCCTCCCCGCGATCTCCCTCCCTCCCTCCCCGCGATCTCCCTCCCTGTCTCCCTCCCCGCGATCTCCCTCCCTGTCTCCCTCCCCGCGATCTCCCTGTCTCCGTCCCCGCGATCTCCCTGCCTCCGTCCCCGCGATCTCCCTCCCTCCGTCCCCGCGATCTCCCTCCCTCCGTCCCCGCGATCTCCCTCCCTCCGTCCCCGCGATCTCCCTCCCTCCGTCCCCGCGATCTCCCTCCCTCCGTCCCCGCGATCTCCCTCCCTCCGTCCCCGCGATCTCCCTCCCTCCGTCCCCGCGATCTCCCTCCCTCCGTCCCCGCGATCTCCCTCCCTCCCTCCCCGCGATCTCCCTCCCTCCCTCCCCGCGATCTCCCTCCCTCCCTCCCCGCGATCTCCCTCCCTCCCTCCCCGCGATCTCCCTCCCTCCCTCCCCGCGATCTCCCTCCCTCCCTCCCCGCGATCTCCCTCCCTCCCTCC